>MJUU01015809.1:66560-84882 GCA_002080025.1 Modiolus philippinarum | reverse complement strand
CCCCCCCCCCCCCCCCCCCGCGATCCACAGATGACAAATTTATTTTGCGACAACTAATCATGTAAACGAAACAATCACTCACTATTGATTGTATGTATTCTCAATGATAATTGATTAACCATTCTAGATGGGATGGACGGGGGTACCTTTTGCTCTTTTTCAGCCAATTTCTTCTATCTCCAGCCCTTTCTCCTTGATCTCTCCCCTCTCTCCTAGCTCTGGTCCCTCTCTCCTTTCTTCCGGCTCCTGTCTCCTTTCCGCAGCCCCTTTTCTTCCTTTACCCTGTCCAGCTTCTCATTTTCAGGTAATAAAATTAACAATTGAGAAAATAAAAGAACAGTTCCAAGTTTAAATGCGATTTCTTCAAATTACCAGTCTGAATCGCTAGAAAATTGTTTCAAATTTTGGACCATTCACGAGATGCTACATAAAAGTAATGAACGTGTTCTTGTAACTTCGGTATTTTATTTTTTATTGAAATTTTACGGAAGCGAATTGAAGAAAATATATCTCATAATAATGGGATAATATTTCATAATTATGAGAAAGTGTCTCATAATTCTGAGATATTATTTTATGATAATGAGATATTTTCTCATATTATGAGATAATTATCCCAAAGTTATGAGCAAATTATCTCATAAATATGACTTATTAACTCATATTTATGAAATAATGTCTCATAATTATGAGATAACATTTCATAATTATTAGATAACATCTCCTGATTTTTAGATAATTATCTGGTATTTATTTGATAACATCTCAAAATTGTGAGATGATTATCTAATAATCATGGCTTATTATTTCATAAATATGAGATAATATCTCATAATTCTGAAATAATATCTAATAATTTTGAGATGTTACTCTCATAATTGTGAGATAATTATGTTATTATTATGAATGTATAATCNCCCATTTTGGTCGCCTTATGATATTTACTTCCTGTTCAGCGGGACTAAGCCATTTTTTTTCCTTTTTAATTTTCAAAACAAAACGAGTGGGGGTATACCTAGCACGACAACGCGTGCAACCTCATGTTATAAATGATACGCGAAGTACACGGCACTTTGAACAACTGTACTTTAGACAAAGGCAGATACCAACAAGGCTGTCACATTGCCAATATCCCCCGCCCAACCCCAATCTTATTGGCCCGCTTATTGGATGTGAAGTGTTATGGGCTATATCTAAAATCTGCGACTGACTGGGAAGCAAACACCATGTGAATAAAAAAAAACCTTTTAAAATAAAAAAAAAATGCCCTACTTTAGCCTGTTATACGTAGAAAACGGGCAAACATCGTTGAAATCATTAAAAAATTTAACAATATTTTGCCCTTATGGCTCTATAATAGTGTCATTATAAATCAATGAGAAGCATACTTATTTAGTATTTTTGATCCGCAGTTGCCTAAAAATGGAATTGTGTTCAGCCTATTTATTAAAAAAATATATCCTTTTCTTATTTAACCCATCTTAAGAAATGTGACATTGATCTTGTGAAACACAATCGAAGAAAATTCTATCAAAATCTGAAACATATATAAATTTTTATATTTACGACTGTGCTATATGAAATAATGACCTCAAAAATTTCGCCGCCATAAATATATTTTTAAAAATGCCAGGCATTGTGTAGGTAAGAGAAAAAAACATATCGTGGATTATAAGTAGTATGCAAAAAAAATTAGCTAATACTTAAACTACAAATCAGTTTAAATTATTTTCTACAAAAATACCGCTACATAGGATCATCTTTTCACGGAGCAAATGTATTTGAATTGAACCATACATTTTTTCAGTCAATATTTTGTCTTAGCTCTGTCCAACCTGACAAACCTCTTCCTTCAAGGCATATCAAATCATGATAATAAAGCCTCCTCCGAGACATATCAAATAATAAAATAATTAATGAGTAGCCTATTTTGTCAACAATTATTAAACAGTTAAAACCTTTAAAATATGAATGGAAGGGCTATCGTAAGTTTCAAGTTATCACACCCTCCCCTCCAATTGTAAATATTTCACCTGCTACCACACATTTCTATGCACAAAAGCATATACGCATTTTTGAAATGAGTATAGGAATAAAAAATCAATTTTTACTTACAATATTTTGAAGAAAGGTGACCAATATAGTGAGCTTAATTTCTTTCATTCGCATATAATTTGGAACTTAAACATACTGATGTATAAATTACAATCTCTATTCTATCTTCTTATTCACTGTATATCCACGCATTGAAATATTATTTGTAAATAATAAGCATATCCATTTTGTAAACCTTTTTTATTTGGCACATTCATTTCTGATTTGTCCTTTGAACTCACGGTTATTATCATACGGCCTACTCGATTTGTTTGTGTAGTTTTATACATCTCTACGTGACACCATTGTTATTTGAAAATAATCTAGACAAGTTTGTCCATTGTTTGTTTGAGAATTACTTAATCACGAAAAGGCATCCAACGGGGTTTATAATAAAGGGTACAATTAATAAAGATTATATTATCTTTTGGGGTTTTTAAGTATTTTTTTTGTGTTTTAATATGAAAAGAGTAATGCTTTTTGTTTACCTTGGGTGTAAGTTAGTTATACCATTCGGTATATGGTGTTTCAGGAAAAGAAACCCCTCCGGCCTCCGGCCGTCGGGGTTTCTTTTCCTGAAACACCTTTACCTCATGGTATAACTATTACGTAATTCCTACTCTTTTCCCTTGACAGAATATAGTTTTCCTGGGAAAAATATTGCGCATAATATACGTTTCAAGCCTATTATTGCATTTCAGACGTACATGAAACTGGAGAAAATCATAAAATTCACACAGAAATAAAATATATGAATCAAAACATAAGGAGAGTCTTGGTGACTTCAAGATGAAGATCAACAATAAAAGCGTAGTTCCTTTGCTTGGTTCTACCATGTATTTGTAGAGACTTTGTCTCATGTACATTTACTCCATATCCTTTCCATGTTTATCTACATATTCGAAAAAACGCATCTATTATTCCGTCGCCGGCCCTTTTATTGCTACCCGTTACTGTTAAATTTTGAAACAATTCACTTCGATTGTAGTTCAAATTGTATTCATTATGAATTACGGTTTTCATAAAATGGAAATGAGGCTCGGACTAACAATCGTAGTGAATACATTTTGGAATAGTTCACTTTTGATTTTATTTCAAGTGAACTGTTGCTATAACTGTTATCAATGTGATTAACGGTTTATGACTTAGACTCGTTCTGATTTCATTCGTAGTGAATACATTTTGGAATAGTTCACTTTTGATTTTATTTCAAGTGAACTCTTCCGAACTTTAATCACTGTGAATACTTGAAGGAAATGACACTCGGACTCGTTCTGACTGTAAATCCCAGTTCAAATCAATTGAAAATGAGACTTTGACTCGTTCTGACTTCACTCGTAGTGAATACATTTTGGAATAGTTCACCTGAGATGCAATGAAAAGTGAACTCTTCCAACACTTAACGGTTTATATAGCTCAAGCCTTGATGAGCCCACACACACACACACTTATGATTCAGACCCTTTTTTCAGTCCTTTTATATCCCCTCTTCAAAATAAAACATGTAAACATGAATATAACCTGCACGCATAGACAATACAGGGCAACTTTTATAGTACACCACACAAAACTTTTGTATTTTAGTTTTAACCTTAACTCCATAATTTTTATGAAGATAGGTTAGACGGAATTTGGTACCAAATGGAAGCTTATTTAATATACTTTACAATGAACACAAGTTTTGCCACTTTTAAGCTCCATATGATCTGGGGATGCAACAAACGTACCCCCCTCCTGCAAAAAATTGCGAAAATGACGATTTTTAAGCTGTCAATTCCTTTCAGATGAACAAATCTCATCATTTGATCAAGTTTTTATGCCTAATTTATCAGTTGTGATACCATGTTGAGAAATAAGACTATTAAAGTCCTTTAAATTTTGATTTTCGGTATAAAATTTTTGAAAATGGAAATTTTCTGAATTTGAAATATTTTCACAATTTTGACTTTCTTACTTCTGAATCGTACAAAAACTTGAAAATATATCTAATAATTGCTAATGCAATAACAATTAATGATATGTAAGCAACAAATTATGTAACAAAAATATAGATTCAGACTTATTGTTGGATGAGAAATGCCTAAATTAGCACCACCACCGCTTAAAATTAAGGGAAAATTAAAAATATTCAGGCTCTAAATGATAAAAAGATAATGTCTAATGCAAATTATTGTGTGTATTTCACTAAAGCTGACAGAAGCCCATTTAAGTAAGCTTAAACTTTTTAAGCGGACTTTTTGGCAGTTCTGCCCGAAATTTTATGAAAAATGGGAATTTTCCGTTTTCCAGAATTATTGCTGTTTTGACATAGAGATGTAAAAACTTCACGAATTTGGTACATGTATATAACGTGAAAATGTTGATAAGATATCGTTTTCATTATATTTAAGCTATTAGAAAGTGTGCTTTTGAACATTTTAGACTTACTAGACTCTCATAAATTGCGAACATATCGCCCCCACCCCCCACCCCCCCAAAAAAAAAAAAAATCAACACAATTTTTTTCATTGTATTCAGCTTGAAAAGCTTCTGAACAACATTGTATAAAGGTCCAATAACATAAAATTTCAAACACAAAAATACACAGAGACTCCCATGTACATGTATCACAAATAAAATCATCCGCGTGGTTTATGGACATTTATATACAATAATTAAACCTTGAATTTTGTAAAATTCCGAAATGCTGAAAATTCAAAATTTTCACGAAAATGGCCCAAAATATTCAATTTTATCTATATTTTTTGCTTAAAAATTGCATATTGCGATATATCAAATACATTTTTAAAAAGAGGATAAAAATATGTTTTTTTCATTTATATATACAGACAGGCATAATTTGGGATTTTTAAGCATCATTTTCTTGGGGTAGAGGTAAAATTTTAGGTATTTGGAGTTACATTGAACACTCCATTGTTTTAAGATAACTTGTATATCGGTTAAAACAATGAATTGTCATACCTGCAGATAAATCCTCCAGATTTGCCACATATAACTATTTAAAAGTGAATTTAAGACAAATCTGAAATGCTTGAAATTCCTATTTTTTCATCAATTTGGTACAAAATATTGAGTTTAATCTGACAAGTGGGACTTGAAATGACAAATCATGATAAAATTACTGCGAAATTTCTATAAGCAATGTATACTTGGCGTGTTTTGGTTATTTTTATGCGAATATAAACAAAAAATTGACTATTTTAGGGTGAATTTGTTGGGGTAGGGGTAAGATTTTCGGTGTTCAGAGTCACATTTAACACTCTTTGTTTTTCTAAACAACGTTTTAAGAAAACCAATGTATTGCACAGAACAATTAAATGGCATATCTACGGACATATTCTCCGGATCTGACAAGATATAACAGTGAACGTTGGACAAATCTGAAATGTAGAAAATTCCCATTTTTCATCAATTTTGGGCAAAATACTGAGTTTAAGTCAACAAATGGCTGTTAAAATACCAAATTATGATATTATTCATGCAACATTGTCATATATAACACACATTATGCGTGTTCTGGTTATTTTCATGCGAAAAAAGACATAAAATTGACAATTTTAGGGAAAATTTGTTGGTAAGGGGTTTTCGACATTCAGAGTCACATTAAGCATTCCTTGCTTTTCTAAACAATGTTTTAAGACAAATAATATATCGCTTAGATCAATTAGATGGCAAATCTGCAGGTATATCCTCCAGATTTTGCATGTATAACGATTTGGACAAATCTGAAGTGTAGAAAATGCCCATTTTTAATCAATTTCGGACAAAATATTGAGTTTAAGTCAACAAATGGCTGTAAAAATAGGAAATCACAGTATAATTCATGCAAATTTGTCATATACAACACACAATTTGCGTGTTCTGGTTATTTTTTTTCGAATATAGACAAAAAATTGACATTTTTAGAGTTAATTTGTTGGGGTAGGGGTAAGTTTTATGGATGTACGAAGTTTTGTTAAGAAGACATTGTGTACAATTCTATACCAACTTTTCATGAATTTATACCACTCATAGATAAGATGATGTAAAAAAGGGACAAAAATGTGTCGAAAAAGATTGTTTTATTTGTCTATTTAAAAGTGATAGTTTGGCCATTCAAAACATAATAACATTATCATGCTAAGGGACCGACCATTTAACTTGAAAGGGGGGGGGGCTATGGTTTTTTTCTAAAAAAAATATTTTGGATCTGATTTTATGTGAAAAAAATATTTTGGCTGCCAGAATGATGAAAAAAAAATTCTGAATGAGGCTTTCTGTCCCCAAAAATAATGTTAATTTTGAAAAAAAAATATTTTGTTGATACTCGTGCAAAAAATAAATAATTTGTTTCGCGCGAAAAAAAAATTCTGTCCAGAAAAAAACCATAATCCCCCCTTCAGGTTAAATGGTCGGTCCCTAACATGCTTAATTCTTAAGAAAGTACATCAAAAGACTAAAAACAATTCCAAGAATTATGAAATGAAAAGCATACTGGTTTCTATGCACCATTGAACTTGCACCATTTCGAGAAAAATCTTGAAATTTACGTCAACATTTCGAAAGAAAAACTTTTATCAAAAACGAAAATTTCCAAAATTTCGTTGGGTGGGTCTAAAAAGGAGCTTGTTCCAACATTGTATGCAAGTTATGCTCATGTTAACATCTTTAATTTTGAAGAGATGATATAGAAGGACTGAAAAATATGGGTGGGGTTCATAAGTGGTGGGGGTCATGCACGGTTGGTTATTCTATCCCATGGACAGAGCAGAAAAAACTTTTGTGGAGGAGAACAATCTGCAATACAATTGAATATTCCCTTCAGTCTATCTCTAAGTAGTGCGATCTTACATAAATACTGCTTAAAGACAAGGGAATGTCTATGTTTCTTAAGCTTAATCGTAAAAGCAGATATCTGAACAAATTCATGCGTGAAAACATCTATGAACAATATCTATTTTTCTAAGCCTTGATGGTCTCGAGGATGTGAATCCATTGATGCCTTCATTCTATCAAGCAGGATACGATTTATTACTTCTATGTGTTGACAGCACTATGATGCCCCTATATTTCTTGCATAGGCTTTTCTTTGCAGGCTTGATGATACCGGGTGATGATATAATCTTCTTTTCATTTATTTGGTATATTTTCCCCCCAATTACAATTAAACAAAGGATAACAGTAAATCTGTTTTAGTTAGGCATGTAGAATCTTTACTGATGTTTCAAGTGATGATTCCAATGCTTCTGTTGGTATACAATCTGGAGCCCTGAAGTTTTGATAGATCTCATAATTCCTTCTTTTGTTGGAGGATAAAGAAAGATGTTCAAATCTTGGTAAAATCTAAGCTTCTGATTCAGGAGACGGTCTAATAAAAAGCTCTTCAAAAATGTTCTTTCCAACAGTATTTCTGTTTTCAGTTGTAGTTTGAATGATACCATTTTTATCTTTCACTGGTTTTTCTACCTACAGTAGTTTTCTTTCCTGACAGAATTCTAGTGATGTAAATTTCTTTCGTGTTGCGCTGTTCTGCTACATTTTCGACCTCTATTGTAAGCTGTTCAACCTTCTTTTACACGTTGCTTGTCCTCCTTGTGATTTGTTTAATCTAAATGTCTTTAGTACTCTGCTGGAATGTAGCAACTCATATAAGGAGGCTCACCATATTAAATTGATTAAGCATTGTAGACTAAATGAAATGGTAAAAAAATATATAGGTCCGTGTGCTTTTATTGGAGGAAGAAGAGATTAAAAATTGTGCGGGAAATTGATTTCTCTAGAGCTTTCCTTACTTTAACATGAGGACATTTTTTTGTCTAAAAGCTAGGAAGTAATATCGAGAATTTTATGAGAACTTGTTAGATGTCCAAATATGACCATAGGAGACATTCATGAAATAAAAAGTGGTTGGTTTTCCGTTTCCTTCTCTTTAATCATGCATGTTACTGATCAGCCTGTGTTTGAAGTTTTGCTACATTGTCTTTCTTTAAGAGATTCCTCATTGCATTGAAATTCAGCTTGTTGAATTTTTTAATTTACACTTTCACGATTTTCTATCAGCTTTTAGGAAGGGGTATGGATGCCAAACCACATTGTTAAAAGTAATTGAGGACTGGAAAAAGCTTTGGATGAGAATAAATTTGTTGCTGTCATTTTAATGGACCTTTCAAAAGCATTCGACTGCCTGTCCCATAACCTCCTTCTTTTAAAACTTAAAACTTATGAAGTCAACCCATCTTCATTAAATCTTATTGAAAGCTAGGGTCGATTCAATAAATGTGTCCCTACCTGATTTTCTTGACCAACCAAATGCAGTGATGTTTTGACTGATTCATTGATTGATTCTATATCAATAAGTGACAGTTCCTTTGTAAAAGATGACAAAATGTTACATAGTAAATGAATATACACAATATTTCGTCTGTTACGACATTGTATTTTCTTTAACACAGAAGCTGACAAAAGATATACACGTCACCAATTCACGGTGGGGACAGATTTATTGAATCGGTTCTATCTAAAAAATAGAAAACAATGTGTAAAATTAGGTTCCCACTATAGTAATTATCAAATAATTTTCAAAGGTGTACCCCAAGGCTCAATCTTAGGTCCCATCCTATTTAATATCTTTTTGAACGACATTTTTTTATTTTATCCATAAAAGTGAACTTGATAATTATGCAAACGATAATTCTCTATCATATGCAGACAAGGATTTAAATAATTTAGTTAAAACTTTGGAAGACGAAAGTAAAATTCTTATAAATTGGTTTGCCATTAATCAGATGAAAGCCATTCCGGAAAAATTTCAAGCGATTGCAGAAGGCAAAAGAACTTACGATAAAAAAATCAAAATTTAATCTTGAAGGAATTGAAATTGAATGTGAAACGGATGTAAAATTATTGGGGGTTACCATTGACTTTAAACTTAATTTTAATGAACATATATCTATCATTTGCAAAAAAGCTTCAAAACAATTAAATGTTTTAAAAAGAATTGGTTAACATCTTACAGAACTTGGAAAATTGACAATATATTATTCTTTTATAATGTCCAATTTTAATTTTTGTCCACTTGTTAGTTAATACAAAAAAGATGGAAAAAATCCAGGAAAGAGCCCTAAGATTTATTTACGAAGATTTTTTCGCAAGCTATGATGAATTACTCTGTAAATCAAAAATACCGTCCCTAAAAGTTAGGAGAAAAAGATCTTTGGCTATACAGGTATATAAAATTATAAATAAAGATTGTCCAGTATACTTACATGATTTCATTCAAATAAAAAAATCAATCTTACAGTACCAAAACATTGCAGATATCCCACAGGTCAGAACTTCAGCATATGGTCTACGTGAGTCCTTCAGGTACACAGGTGCAAAACTTTGGAATGAATTGCCAGACGAATTCCGTAAAGATATGTCTTTGAATCATTTTAAAAACTTGATTGATTCTTGGTCTGGCGGTTCATGCCACTGTTTTGCCTGCAAATCCAGTTACAATTATTTGCTGCTATAGTATTTTAGGCATACATTTTCATTTTATATTTTAGCTTCATTAACTACTGCTTGCTTATTAGGTTATTTAATTTGTGTTGCATTTTAATTACAAGTTCTGAAGTTTCCTTGTGCTTTTTGTGTGCTATTTTTATGTGCTATTTGATATGCTTTTTATGTGCTATTTGATATGTGCTTTTTTCTCGAAGCCATGAAATGTTATATATATCGTCTTTAAATAAAGCTTTTGAACTTGAGATGTTAATATGACAAGAAAAAATCACGTGAGGCTTCAAGCCTATTAATAGCTCTAAAAGATAATCTTCGTGCTTCCGATAAAATATAGTGCGCAAGTTTCTTTCAAAATCGTATACATTGTGTTTTTAAGTTATATTTCTTCATTTTCTTGAGTTGAATAGGTATTGTTCATTAAATTCAAAATAGTATGCATGTTTATCAAATTACTCGTTTTTTTATATTGCGTCTCGGATCAACGAACCTGTCGCGCAGTAATTTGTCAAAGATGAAAATAACATTTGTTTACCTTTGACAGTGTATTGCATATATTTATAGCAATGAATCACACAATCCGATTATTTTCACGTATTACGGAATAACTTAATACATGCAGACGTATGCAGCAGTTCTTTGGATGACTACGAGTTTTGCCACGTGTAGATTTTCTGGTCCTTTCAGGGCTTCGAGATTCAGCTCCATCGGATCGGAGCTTTGATTATTTGTTATTTGCATGATAATGTCAATGTGTGTATTGTTATTTTGTGTTGTGTTTTAAACGTCTGTTTTAAAAGCTCTTCAGCGCTTATGTTTGTATTTATTCTTGTTCCGACTACAAATAAAGTTTTATAGCTGATTGTTGCCATGGCAACCAGTTGCTGTAGCAACATTTTTTTTTTAAATTAAAACGAGTTTACCTGATACTAGTATGAACTGACAAATCAACCGAAGTTGAGAATTGTATTACCATGCGTGTCAAAAAGTCGAAGTTCTAATAGTTAGTGATATCACATGCGTGAAGTTTGGTGTGTGTGTGTGTGTGTGTGTGTGTGTGTGTGTTGTGTGTGTGTGTGTGATTACCAATCAAAAGTGTCAGTATAACTTGTTCTGGGTGGAAAGTCTTCTAGACATTGCCCTCTTTACCATTACAACACTAAAAATGAGGTACGACTGTTTATCCCTGCACTTTCCTGAAGAAAATGCGGGGATATTGTTTTGGTCCCGTCGGCCCGTCTGTCCGTTAGATGAATCTTGTCAGTGGAACTCCTTCCTCATTTTTGGATTTATGGATTTAATTTTGTTATAGAATTGTTGCATATAGTCTGCAGATGCGCAGTAAGCTTTCGGATTTTTGATATTGGGTTTGGTGCAAACAAGAGGCCCCAAGATATTGATTTTGACATATGTCAGCTTATCAGTGGAACTACTCCTACATTTTTGGATAATATTGTAATAGAATTGTTGCAAATAGTCTGTAGGTGTGCAATGAGCTTTTGGGTTTTTGATATTGGTCTTGGTGCAAACAAGAGGCCCTAAAATGTCCATTTTGACACATGTGAGCTTGTCAGTGGAACTCTGTATTCTGTGTCAATGGATTTAATTTTGTAATAGAATTGTTATAGAATTGTTGCATACAGTCTGCAGATGCGCAATAAGCTTTTAGTCATGGTGCAAACTGTAAGAGGCCCAAGGTGTCTATCTTGACACATTGGAAGTAATCTTACATTTTTGAATTTATGGATTTAATTTTGTATAGAATCGTTGCATATAGTCTTCAGATGTGCAATAAGCTTTTAGAATTTTGATATTGGTCTTGGTGCAAACAAGAGGCCCCAAGTTGTCGATGATCTTTGCCAGTGTCAGTGGCACTCCTCCAACATTTTTGGATAATATCGTAATAGAATTGTTGCAAATAGTCTGTAGGTGTGCAATAAGCTTTTGGGTTTTTGATATTGGTCTTGGTGCAAACAAGAGGCCCTAAGATGTCCATTTTGACACGTGTGAGCTTGTCAATGGAACTCTGTATTCTGTGTCAAACAGGGAAGTGCGGGGATGGCCATCATTTCTGGTGGCAACACTTCTAGTTAATTTGTGTTTGGATAGTTGAAATAAAACTGTAATTGGTTTTGAATTAATTTATTATAAAGTGGCAAGAAAACACATATTTTGATTTTGAAAATATATCATATATTTTCAGAATTTTATTTTGGACTCGAACTTTTACCATAATATCGATAATATACTAGTAATATACTCAATGTATCACCCCAGGAAAATAATCAATTAGTAGGATGTGCGATAAAAAAATAGATCAAACACCAAAATGCTTGAAATATTCAGATAAAAAAAACATATAGAAGTGCACCAAGTTGTTCGGAGGAATATAGAAAACAATATGAGTACGCCTTCCCACAATACATTGCACACATAATTACAATGGCAGCCTCCAACGACGGGGTGCAGCAGCTCTAATTTCCTCCTACAAACCTACATGTCGACTGATTTCTTCTCAAAAAGTTGTTTTTGTCAAATATCTTCAAACCATTATTTTGATATTCAATTTTATTGTGTCTGCATTATACCGGATTGCTGCCGAGGGCATTCAAAATAGGTGAGGTATAAAATGTCCGCCATGCCATGATGCCGTGTTTTTATTTTTTGAAATTGCATGAATAAACCTGTTTAACAGGTAATTAAATAGGTGTCAATTGTGCAATAACTTCCATTTTTAGAAAATGCATTGGTTTCTCTAGATTTGTATTTTGTAACAAGTACAGCCAATCAAAATGATCATTGTTGTCACATGCCGCTTTAATGCTTCCTGGAAATAAAACTTGTCAAAAATGAAAGTTGATTTTTGTATATTCACGACAATTTGATATTTAATGGCTAGCAACATTCATGTTATTCTATCAGGAAAAAGAGATAGTCATGTGGAGGATACAATTTCTGTTACTGATATGAATATAGGCAAGGCCAAGGGGAAACCAAAAAAGAGGAAAAGTAAACCATTTCTATATATTTATAGAGACATACAATTACAAAGATTGGCAGCTCTACTACCACCCCATATTAATCAGAAGAAATATGGTACGGCCACATCAGAACATCTTAAACTACTTTTAATTTAGTCAACATACTTCTAAACTGAAAAGTTAGTTGTTTTCCTGATTTCTCAAAAAATTGTCAAGCTGCCATTCTCTTTAAATATATGTCTCTGATATTTACTTGTATTTTTTTTTTGAAAATCAATAATTGAAAAACAACATTCCTATGGACAGGGATGTGATACTTCCGTGGAATCGAGGATTTCCGCAAGTCCGGTCCTGACCGATTCCAATATACTGTATGTAATTTTATACTTCCGCCAGGCTGATTTCCTGTTATTTCCGCGGGTCATCAAATGTTTGAATCTCATCCCTGTATGGAAATCTTAACTTTACTAGATTGAGTGACATTTTTTCGGTGCAGTATTATCACTGATCAGTATATCTTAAATAGACCAATTTCTGTTTATGAATGAATTGTCAATTGGAGTAAATTGCCTCAAAATTCAAATCAAAAGTAAAACAATACACATTTAGGCCAAAAAAAAAATATGTGTGTTTACGGTAATCCGACCGACCCTATTTTTTAGATGCCAACCCTAGAACTTTTTATTGATTCTCATTAAAAAAAAAGTTCAATGTTGTTATCAGCCGACCCTATTTTGATACAGACCTCTGTAAATTGATAAGTTTATCTGGTAACATGCTTCCGCTGGTACGGAAAGTTAATAAAATAGACATTTAAACTTTTTATTTGGTTCAAAAGACATTCAAATAAACAAAAATCAAGAAATATGCCAAGTTTCTTCCAAAACACAATGCAAATGGCAGGACTTCCGGTTTGTAGGATTAATTTCGGAACGGACATGGGAATGACCCGAAATTTTTCCGGATTTCGTTGACGATGACTGAAAAAAGAAAAGATTCCCGACCTACCGACCCTAATTTTTTTCAGCAGACTACAGTAAACACACATATTTTCCTTTTTGGCCTTACATGTCTGAATGGCATGATTTAGTTAAAAATTGTGTTCTTGGACTTTATTTCCTTCGTAAACTAAGACAAACAAAATTAAAAACATTGTTGTTTTTCAACCCGTTTACTGATATTCCGATACCATTTGCGCATGTGCGAAATATATGGTTATCGAGTATTATACTGTCATAACTGTTAGAATTAAATCAAAGCTCCGATGGAGCTGAAACTCGAAAGCCCTGAAAATCAAAACTTAGTAGTCATCCAAAGAACTGCTGCATACATCTGCATGTATTAATTTATTCTGTAATACACGTGAAAATAATCGGATTGTGTGATTTCGTATGCATGTCAATTTCATTGCTATAAATATGCAATACACATGTCACAGGTAAACAAATGTTATTTTCATCTTTGACAAATTACTGCATGGCAGGCACGTTGATCTGAGACGCAATATAAAAAAAAAACGAGTAATTTGATAAACGTGCATATTGTTTTCAATTTAATATAACAACACCATATTCAACTTAACAAAATGAAGAAATATAACTTAGATATAGATGCATACGATTTTGAAAGAAACTTGCGCACTATATTTTATCGGAAGCACGATGATCATCTTTTAGAGCTGTTAATAGGCTTGAAGCCTCACATGATTTTTTCTTGTCATTTTGATAACTCTCCAGCCATTTCAAGGCTTTCGAGTTAAAAATAATTAAGTGTGCCCATATATTTACATTGTTTTAACCACGGCTTGGCACTTCATGGCATATATTTCACCCAAAGCATTTGTTGCATAAGTACATACATGTATGAACTGCGGTTAAAAACAACATGTACTTAAATACTATGTATATGGGTATCGTTAATCATTTTGATTATTATAGGACAAATATAGTAATTATTTTCGAATTGAAACAATCTAGGTCATAAAAAGCTAAAGAACAACATCGTATTAGAATTGCTTTTGAAAAATATATTTCTGACATTAATATACATATACATTGTACATACACATTTTATAAAGTCTAAAGCTGCACCAATAAGGAAAGATATACAAGAGATAACAATTATTTCTCTTTCTGTACTTCCCACATCCTTAGTTGCAAACAAAACTCTGATTTTCATATATAAATTAGATGTGTTTTATCCGATTCAAACACATAAAGGATTGACTGTCTAAGTGCTAACAATCGCCACACTCCTGAAGGGGAAATGACTTCCAGGAACCTCTTACATGTCTAATTCTCCAATTTGTCAAATAAAAATAAATTATGATATTCAGAGAAATCATTAATCATGATCATGGTAAAAATCTGAATAGATAAAAAAAATAGAAAAAAAAATCTATCATGTGCAGTCTTCGCGAAATACATTTCAAATTTGGTGAACAGTCAGTCTGGCAGTCTTTTATATGGCGTATCGAACCGACCAAAATTTTCGTGCATTTTGCATTATCAGAGATTTCCAGAAAATCATCATGTTTTTTTCTGATATCGGTTTATTGATACTTATCACTTCCTGTTTGGAATGTTTTTTCATCTAAGAGGTAGTCAATTTTACCAAATTTTATGAAATTCACAAAAGATTCTTGATAGGAAATGTTAGCGATAGCATTTAGTCTCAAATCTGCAAGGTGATTGTCATTTTTACAGCCTGAAACCTCATTTCCAGTGGTTTAGCCCAAGAACATTGTCGGAAATTCGGACCAATACTTTACAATTTTTACTGTTCCTTCCGCCAAAATGTCAGTTTTGTCGACGCATTTGGTGAAGACTGCATGTGTTTAAAACAAGATTACAAAGAGAAAGTGAAACTTGCCCAATGAGGTATCTAAATCTCATTATCAATTATGGATTTTTCTACCATTCACCAGACTTATTTCAGGAGTCTTTCAGAATGTTTCAAAATCAAAATTCCCAAACATATTTGTGTTTGTACCCAAATTTTGAAACCAAAATCAGAGTTAGACATTAACTTTTAACACCAAATAATTGTGAGTTGGGCAAGTGGACTGCAAATTAAACATGTCTGAAACAAGACTGCCCATAGCAATTACCATGATTACCTACGAAAACAATTGCATATAAGCAGCAGAGCATTACAGTTAACGACATGTGTATTACAGTTGTTAAAGACCACATCTTTAAACTTTATATCTGACAATAAAAAACACCCTAGTGGAACCCTGTTTTGATTGAAGATCTTTGATGGATTATAGTCTCTAAAGTCTGCTCAGCAATATAAAAGTGATATGAAGATAAGAATAACCTCAACATAGGTGCAAATGTTTACATTGATTCAATGGGAAAAGAAGTAAGGACACTGTACAGAAAATTCGACTGCCACATATAGGGCTGCCTCAATATATACTTTTTTGCTGTGTGGTTATACATGAACAAAGTAGCTAAATTTGACAATGCATACAATTTGATTTATGAACTTGTTAGTTTATTATTTTTTTTTTGTTTTCACAGAAATGTCAGGGAGTCCTTTGTCACCCAAAAGGGTAAGTACCAGTAAACTAAAGACCACTTAAGGCATACCAACAAAGAATTTCTAAGTTACAACATGTTAAAAGGTTTATCCTGATCTGTACTTATGTTTTCCTTTTCTCTGTTTGTAGATTTTTGTTGATAACTTCAAGTTCCTTTCAAAGCAACTTGCTTGCATGCTTATCACAATTAATTTTGTGGTCGCCATCTCTAAGGTCAGAGTCATAGTGCCGTGGTTAAAAATACCAGTATGCTGAAGTTTGCAGATAATTTTAGTTTACAGATGATGACTTGAATTTCCTTTTTCAGTTTGAACCAAACAATACAACATGATTACCTGCTTAGGCCATCCTTAAGGGGGGGGTTCATAAAAATATTCAAAAAGCAAATTTTTTTTTCCAATTTTCCAGCTAGGAGGATTTGTAAAACCAAAAATAATAAAAATAATAAAACGGCCTAACTTAGGCCAGATAAAATTATACCTCTGTTTCCTGTTACTTGCTTAAAAAAAAATAGGATCCATAGGTAGGGATTTTATATATTTTTTTATACCCCCGCATTTTTTTTGGGGGGGGGTATATAGGAATCACCCTGTCTTTCCGTCTGTCTGTCCATGTACCTTGTCAGCGCATGTTCTCCTAAACCCCTGCTCGGATTTTGATGAAATGTTGCAGTTGTAGTACACCATCTAAAGATGTGCATGAAGTAATATGGTTGCTTTCCAAAATTATTAAGGGGAGATAATTTGTCTGAATATTTTCTAGAAAAAGGGGGAGGACGAACCTTGTCAGTGGATGTTCTCCAAAACTGTTGCTTGGATTTTGATGAAATGTTACACAGTTGTAGTACACCACCAGAAGATGTGCGTGAAATAATATGGTTGCTGTTCGAAATTTTGAAGGGGAGATATTTTGTCTTGGAATATTTTCTGGAAAAAGGGGGGAGCTTTGTCAGCCGTATTCTCAAAAACCATTGCTTGGATTTTGATAAAATGTTACACAGTTGTAGTACACCAACTGATAATGTGCATGAAATAATATGGCTGCTGCGCAAAATTTTGAAGGGGAGATAATTTATTAAATTTTGAAGGGGAGATAATTTATTTTTGAATATTTTCTGGGGAGGTTGAACCTTGTCAGCGCATGTTCTCAGGATCCTAAACAGGTACTTGGATATTGGTGAAATGTTACACAATGGTAGTATACCACCTGAAGATGTGCATGAAGTTATATGGTTTCTGTCTGAAATTTTGAAGGGGATTAGTCTTTGAATATATTCTGGAAAAAAGGGGGGAGGTATATCATTGTGTCCATACTTGTATTGTGTCCACATTTGTATTGTGTCCACAACTGTACTGTGTCCACACACACTTAATTTTGCACTTACCATATTGATTGAGGGTTCAATAAGCGGGGGGTATAACTGCCTTCCATAGGCGACAGCTCTAGTTTTAATTTGACATCGTTTTCAAATATTCTGAAAATTTACATGTCCACCCCAAATCACTTTCTGATGTTAAGTTTCGCAACTGGAAGTGATCGGAAAATGGCTCCTGAAACAATGTTTTAAAGAAATCTCTCATGTTTTGCATAGATTTTAACGACTAAATAACACTTTTAACATATCTGAGTGAAAAATGTCTTCTTAAGGTACATGTAACATGTGTTGGAGTTATATGAGTTTCCACCGTGACGTCACAGGCTTGAAAAATTACCTTTGGTTAGCAAGAAATCATGGTTCTTTGATAAGGGATATAAAGCTGTCATTTTCAATTAACCAGTAAGAAGTTGTTATTTGAGGTAAATTGATAATTCCTTTTGATGTAAATTACGGAATGTTCACGCTTTTAGACGATATAAAAAATTTCAACTTATTGTTTTCAATGCATATAGAATTATCTTACTTGTAAACCATATAATGTTTTTGAATTTTTCACATTTTTGAAATGCAAATGAAAAAATATCTGCTAAAATTTTTAAAAAAGTAAATTGGTAGCAAAAAATATGAATTTCCCAATGATAAATATGCATTTTACAGGTCCAAAATCATGCTTCTAACAAAAAAGTTATTAAACATTGAAAAATTCTATCCTTTTAGTATACAATGGTACTTGTTAAGCTTGCCAACCAAAAATGCTAATTTGTATATTTATATACATCACTAATTAGATCCGCAGAAACCCCTATAAGCCCCATAAAATGAAATAAAGTTGGAAAATGT
>MJUU01015809.1:41985-52402 GCA_002080025.1 Modiolus philippinarum | reverse complement strand
AAAATTATTTGCTGACTGCCATTTTCAAAATGGCCACCAAAACAGGCGAGAAATTTCAGCATTGTCCTATTTCAATGAATTTTTTTTGTCCAAATAGATATTGATGTTGCGACTTCAAAACTGATGTTGAAAATTGTTGGATGGCCGCCATTTACAAAATGACGTCTCGATTTCAAAACTGGTGTCAAAAGTGGTCCTTAGCAAGAACGTTTTTTGTCAAAAAAGACCAACATAGAAATGTAGTAAAACATGATCAGACTTTAAATACTGTTCAAGATATTGGTGGTGTTCGAGGTACTAAGTTTGAGACTGAAGATCAACTGTATAACTTACAATGTTACCATGATTGTGGCATCTGAAAGCCAGGTGAGCGATACAGGCTCCTGAGAGCCTCTAGTTTAATCTTCGATTCCTTCACAACTGTCTGTCAGATTCCAACCTAATTTTCGGTATATGTTGTATATCAGGTTTGGTTATGCACATTATACTTAGATTTTTTTTACCGATTCTAGAGGTTTGCCAAGCCACTAAGCTCATTTGTTAAATCAGATTGTTAATCTGCAAGTCCTTAAAACTGTAATTCATATTCTTAACCAAATTTGCAGAATATGTTTTTCTCCTAATCTAGACATGCACATTATAAGTAAAATTTTAATTTTGCATATTTTAGAGCTTCACTGGACCAAAAATGGCTCTTCTGTAGTGCAGGCGATACAAGTGTTCCATGGAACACCCATCAATTTTCACAGGTTTGAACTGTAAGATATTTTGAATTAGGCTTCACACAAGATATCAGTACATCTTTGCTAAATTAATGAGAGCATATCTAATTTTTGTATCAATAATGGTGTATTGTTGTGTTAATTACAAAAAGTTGATTATTTATTATCTGTTACAGATGACAATACTATTATAAGGGAGTTAGAGGAAAAGCTGCACAAGCAACAGAAAGAGGCAGCCAGAAGAGAAAATACACTTGTACATAGATTGACAACTAAAGAACAAGAATTACAAGATTATCTTGTAAGCTTATTAGTGTTTATTGTGTATTCTGTGGAGATAGTTTTTGAAATAGATAGTTCTTGAAATAGGGGGTGTAGGTAGATCTACAGGTGACAGTGGCATGCTTAACATTTTCTTGAGCTTTAATAACTTTAAACCACAGTTCAGAAGAACACCCTTTTCAGTGATACAGTTATCTTTCTGCCTTGCAATGTTCAGGATGATCTTGGTTTTGTGGTATTTGTGCCAATTTGAACATTAGTCGTATATAATTTTGAACTCACTTCAGTTGGTGAATTTATGTGCCCTAATGATCTAAAGACGTATGATGATTAAAACTTTTCACTGCTACAGAATGAGTTTTCATTTACTTGTGTGTGATGATTATGAAATTGACAACTGTCACACTCAGAGATTCCCGCTCTGCTTCCCAAAATGGTTGTCATGATATACAAATAATAATATGTACATCCCTGCAATTTAAGGAATGTTTGAAATATCCAGTATGTTTGCCCAATCTAAGGATCATGTCCTTCAATGTGCATAAAATGCATAAAATTTCAAGATGAAAAAAAGATGAAAAAAGTAGTTAAATGTGGGGTTAATATACATGTAAAGGCAAAATCCAATGAGTATGGCAATGAATATGGTTATGGTTAGCACAATTAATGAATATTGTTTTGGTTGTTTTAATCTGGATGTTGTCTCCTTGACATTTACCCCATTTCCTTTCTTTTCCATATTTGGACTCGGTGTGTAATACCCATACTGGTGAATTTAACACACCGACTCTCTCAAAGGAAAATGGCTGACACTATGATTACCAGGAAGCAAGCAAATCAAATCAAATGATATTAACATAGACAAACTTTGTTGGTAACCACAATGGCAGGATCATATTTGAATTACAACAACAAAACACTTATAAGCTCACCTGACCCAAAAGGTCAGTGTGAGCTATTGCCATCACTTGGCGTCTGTTGTTTGTCGTTAAACTTTCACATTTTCATCTTCTCCTCTGAAACCAATGAAGCCAATTTAACCAAACTTTACAGGAATGACGTATTGAAGGTCCTTTACAAAGATTGCTCATTTCTTTCTGATCCGATAAAAAACATAGCCGCCAGCTCAAAACTAATGTTTAACATTGGACCCTACGGGAAAAATTACCATTTCATCTTCTATTCTGAAACTGCTGAAGCAAATTCAACCAAACTTTACAGGAATGATGTGCTTAAGGTCTTTAACAAAGATTGCTCATTTCATTCCAATCATATAAAAAACATGACTGCCAGCACAGAACATAGTTTAACATTAGACCATATGGGAAGATCACATTTTCATCTTCTCGTCTGGGACCAATGAAGCAAATTCAACTAAACTTTTCAGAAATGATGCACTAAAGGTCTTTAACAAAGATTGCTTATTTCGTTTGATCTGATAAAAAACATGGCCGCCAGCAGGGAACATAGTTTAATATTGGACTCTATGGAAAAATCACATTTTCATCTTCTCCTCTGAAACCATTGAAGCAAATTCAATCAAACAGTACAGGAATGATGTACTAAAGTTCATTTATAAAGATTGCTAATTGCATTCTGATACGAAAAAAATCTTGGCCGCAAGCGAGGAACTTATGTTTATTGTCTAGCTTGCAGTTTATTGTCTCGCCTGCAACGAATGTCGGGAAAGCGAGACATAGCGATCATAGATTCCATCGGTGGCGTTAACATTTGTAAACCCAAATGGTTAACTTTTTAAGCTCACCTGGCCTAAAAGACCATGTGAGCTTTTGCCATCACTTTGGGTCCGTCACCCGTCCGTCCCTCTGTCGTTCGTCAACAATTTTAAAAATCTTCTCCTCTGAAACTGCCAAGCCAATTGTAACCAAACTTGGCCTGAAGCATCATCAGGGTATGCAGTTTCAAAATTGTGTTCGATTAATCCGAAGACCAAACAACATGGCCGCTGTTGCTAAAAATAGAACATAGGGGTAAATTGCTGTTTTTTACAAATAAGTCAAAAACTGTTACAGATATAAAAAAATCTGACCATGTAAAAATGAACAGCGTAGCAAGATCTACCTGCCCTGCAATTTTGAAGAAAATCCAAATACCCGTCTTGGAGTAATTGCAATTATTCCGTAAAATTTTCAAAATTTGTGCATTTTTAGCTCACCTGGCCTAAAAGGCCATGTGAGCTTTTGCCATCAGTATGCATCCGTCGTCCGTCTGTCAACAATTTCAAAAATCTTCTCCTCTGAAACCACTGGGCCAAATGTAACCAAACTTGGCCTGAATCATCACCAGAGTATGGCTTCTCAAAATTGTGTTTGATTAGGCGGTAGGTCAAAAAACATGGCCGCCGTTGCTAAAAATAGAACATAGGGGTAAATTGCAGTTTTTGGCCAATAACTCGAAAACCGTTACAGATATCAAAAATCTGACATGAGGTAAAAATGATTAGCATGGCAAGATCTATCTGCCCTGCAATTTTGAGGAAAATCTGAAAACCCATCTCGGAGTTATAGCCCTTTTTCCGTTAAATTTTCAAAATTTTTGCATTTTTTTATTTTTTATTTCAAAAAGTATAACAGATAGAGGTCAAGTGTAAATTGCAAAAATGTTCAGCATATCAAGGTCAATTTTGAAGAAAATCCATAAACCCTTGTAGGAGTTATTGCCCTTTTTTCACCGAATTTGTTAAATTTTCGTATTTTTCATCTTTTATTTCTAAAACTATAGAAGATGAAGGTCAAGTGTAAACTGATGAAATGTTTGCCATGCTGTGGCGACTTCAAAACTGATGTTGAAAATTGTTCCTTGACTGCCATTTTCAAAATGGCTGCCCCAAAAAAGGCGGGAAAATTCAACATTTTCCGATTTCAATGAAATTTGGTTTCCAAATAGATATTGATGTTGAGACTCCAAAACCGGTGTTGAAAATTGTTCGTTGACCGCCATTTTCTAAATGGCCGCCACAAAGGCGGGAAAATTCAACATTGTCCAATTTCAATGACATTTGGTTTCCAAATAGGTCTTGATGTCGCAACTTCAAAACTGATGTTAAAAATTGTTCGTTGACCGCCATTTTTAAAATGGCCGCCAAAAAAGGCGGGAAAATTCAACATTGTCCGATTTCAATGAAATTTGGTTTCCAAATAGGTATTGAGGTTGCAACTTCAAAACTGATGTCAAAAATTGTTCGTTGACTGCCATTTTCAAAATGGCCACCAAAAAAGGCGGGAAAATTCAACATTGTCCGATTTCAATGACATTTGGTTTCCAAATAGATATTGATGTCGCAACTTCAAAACTGATGTTAAAAATTGTTCGTTGACGGCCATTTTTAAATTGGCCGCCTAAAAAGGCGGGAAAATTCAACATTGTCCGATTTCAATGAAATTTGATTTCCAAATAGGTATTGATGTTGCAAATTCAAAATCGATGTTGAAAATTGTTTGTTGACTGCCATTTACAAAATGACGTCTCCACTTCAAAACTGGTGTCGAAAGTGGTCCTTAGCAAGAATGTTTTTTGTCAAAAAAAGCCAAACAAAGAAATATAGTTAAACATGATCAGACTTTAAAAACAGTTCAAGAAATTGGAGGTGTTCGAGCTACAAAAGTTTGAGAAACTGAAGATTAACTGTATAACTTACAATGTTTCCTTGATTAAGGCCACTGAAAGCCAGGTGAGCGATACAGGCTCCTGGGAGCCTCTGGTTTTTACTTTTGATTTCAAAAAGTGTAACAGCTAGAGGTCAAGTTTAAGTAGCAAAAATATTCAGCATATAAAGATCTACTCACCCTGAAATTTTGAAGAAAATCTGAAAACCTTTGTAGGACTTGCCCTTTTTTCACAGAATTTTCAAATTTTTCATATTTTTCGTCTTGTATTTCCCAAACTATAGAAGATGAAGGTTAAGTGTAAATTGATAAAATGTTTGCCATGCTGTGGCGACTTCAAAACTGGTGTTGAAAATTGTTTGTTGACCACCATTTCCAAAATGGCCACCAAAAAAGGTGGGAAAATTCAACATTGCTAGTTTTCAATAAGATTTGGTTTTGAAATAGATGTTGATCTGGCGACTTCAAAAACCGGTGTTGAAAGTTGTTCGTTGACCGCCATTTTCAAAATGGCCGCCAAAAAGGCGGGAAATTTCAACATTGTCCAATTTCAAGAAATTTGGTTTCCAAATAGGTATTGATGTCCCAACTTCAAAACAATGTTAAAAATGATTTGTTGACCGCCATTTTCAAAATGGTTGCCAAAAAAGGCAGGAAAATTCAACATTGTCCGATTTCAATGAAATTTGGTATCCAAGTGGATATTGATGTCGCTACTTCAAAACCAGTGTTGAAAATTGTTTGACAGCCATTTTCAAATGGCTTCCAAAACGGCGGGAAATTCAACATTGTCAGATTTCAATGAAATTTGGTTTCCAAATAGATATTGATGTCGCAACTTCATAACTGATGTTGAAAATTGTTTGCTGATGGCCATTTTCAAAATGGCTGCCAAAAAAGGCGGGATAATTCTACATTGTCCCATTTCAGTGAAATTTTGTTTCCAAATATAGACATTGATGTTGCGACTTTAAAACAGATGTGGAAAATTGTTCGTTGGCCAATTTACAAAAAGATGTCTCGACTTCAAAACTGAGGTGTCGAAAGTGGTCCTTGGCAAGAAAGTTTTTTTGTCAAAAAAGCCCAACAAAGAAATAAAGTAAGACATAATCAGACTTTTAATACAGTTCAAGATATTGGTGGTGTTTGGGTTACCAAAGTTTGAGAGACTGAAGATCAACTGTATAACTTAAATTGTTAGCTTGATTGTGGTAACTTAAAGCCAGGTGAGCGATACAGGCCCTGTGGAGGCTCAGGTTTGAACTTTTATAACTTTCTCAAAGGATATTCAATATCATTGAAATTTTGACACAACTTCATTATTGTATCCCAGGTTTATTTTTTGAAAAAAAAATTATATAAATTTTTCCGTATTTTTCCATTAGTTGGACTTAGTTTTTTTTCAGTTTTTTTTCAATGAAGTTTTTTTTGTTTGCACTATATCTCAGCACTTACATGCCAATGACTGATGATTATTGGTAAATGGTTACATCTTTAGTAGTTACCAACATCCATACCAGACTGCTTCAATGAATATGACTTAATTTTCTATAGAGGTCCATATATCAACAATGTTTAACCAAAATTGAGTATAAGGACTTTAATTTTGTGGTAGAATTGTTGTGTATAGTCCATAGATGCACAATAATTTTTCTGAATTTTATTCCGATTCCAACTTTGGTAAATTTCCTGAAAATGTCCATGACTAACAGTTTTTTTAATTTTTGCATACAATCAAATATTTTAGCCATTTCTTCATACAAGAAGAATTAAAAAAATATGGTTCCAATTTTGGTAAATTCCTGAAATTCTCAAAGACAAGCAATTTTGGGAATTCTTGTTTGCAACTATATCTTTTAATGAATTTTAGTAAAAAAAAATATTTTCAATGGTGAGATTTCATAAATTTTGTAAAATTTCCTGAAACTGTCAAAGACCAGTTGTTTCTTGGAATTCTACATAGCAACCCCATCTTAATATAGGCCAAATAAGAATGACAGTGGAGTGAGCAGGCGAGACACTAGGTTCCACGGGACCTTTACGAATTATATTGGAACCTATGGAAAAAATCACTTTTTCATCTTCTCCCCTCAAACCACTGAAGCAAATTCAACCAAACTTTACAGGAATGATGTACTAAAGGTCCTAAACAACAAAGATTTCTCATTTCATTCCAAACTGATAAAAAAAACATTGCCATCAGTACAGAACATAGTTTAACATTAGACCCTATCATGGGAAATTCACATTTTCATGTTCTCCTCTGAAACCATGGAAGCAAATTCAACCGAACTTTACAAGAATGATGTATAGAAGGTCCTTTATAAAGATGGTTCATTTCATTCTGATCCAACCAAAACAGGGCCTCCAGCTCGGAACTTAGGTTTACAATGGGCCCTATTTGGAAAATCACATATTCATCCTCTTTTCTGAAACCACTGAATCAAAGTCAACCAAACTTTTCAGGAATGATGTACTAAACATGCTAAAGGTCCTTTATGAAGATTGCTTATTTTATTCAGATCAGACAGAAAACATGGCCACCAGTGCAGAACATAGTTTAAAATTGGATCTATGGTAAAATTACATTTTCATCTTCTCCTCTGAAACCACTGAAGCAAATTCAACCGAACTTTACAGGAATGATGTACAGAAGGTGCTTTACAAAAAGTGCTCATTTCATTTAGATTCCACAAAAAGAAAATGGCAGAGCAGAACATGGTTTAACATTGGAGCCTGTGAAAAAATCATCCTTTTCATCATCTTCAGGGATGAACATTGGAAATATTTGCGAGGTGGCCAGCTGGGCCCCTGGCAAAAAGAATTCAGTAGCCCAGCCAAAAATTTACTAGCCCAGTACTGTATCGTCAACCGAAATTGCAGGATATTTCAGTAGCCACCTGGGCTACTGGTTTTAAAATTTTAGTAGCCCAGGCCAATTTTTAGGGGCCTTGGGCTACTGGGCCCCTGGTAATTTGCATCCCTGATCTTCTCTGAAAGCAAATTTAACTAAACTGTATTGGATTGATGTATAGAAGATTCTTCACAAATGTTACTCATTTTAATACGATCAGACAAAGAACACAGGTGCCAATAGAGAACATAGCTAAACATTAGACCCCACTATTTTTGGTTATGCATGGCATAGAAGCATTTTGTCAGGTGATCGATAAGGCTCAGTCTCTGGTCCTCTAGTTTCCAATTTTGTAGTTCAAGTAGTAAGGTTCAGAAAAAATTGTTTTTTTCCAAGTTCACATAGGTAAGATGCAGCCTGTTTCTGGTGGCAGAATATGTACATGTTACCAAAATTTGGTATCAAAATATTAACATTTGCTTTGTAACTTTTCATCTTGAAGTTGCCATAAGACCCTCTTAAAGGAAATTTTCATGTCGTTTTTCTTGCTGTTTGCAAATAAATTACTTTTTGTGCAGTCTTGAATTTACTCTTGTTGCTTATTTTCTAATTCATCCAACTGCTTCTAAATGTTTGCAACTATTCTATTTTCCACTTGATCCTGTAATGTGAAAATAGTGAAAAAAAAATAGCTTAAAACTTCAGCAAAAATTTCCTTGTACACAGTATTTATATGAATATTTATAGTTTTGTTTTCAGTAAGGAAAATGACTTGCATTCATTCAACTAAAAATCTGAGTAATAAACATGTCATCATATTTTTGTTTCAGAATCAAATTCAGGAGATGAAACAAGCACAGACACAAAATACTGCACAGTTAAGATCATTATTGTTGGATCCTGCAGTCAATCTTGTATTCCAGCGCATGGCTAAAGAAATGGATGAAAGTCAGGAAAAACTGAAACAAACACAAAACGAACTCAGTGCTTGGAAATTTACTCCGGACAGGTGCTTATAAATCACATCTCATTGCTACTATGGTAACATAAACCTGGCTTTATAAGTCCTAGCTATCTTAACTCACGTATCGCTTGTGCCATAATATTGCACAAAACGCATCCCTTAGACTCTAAATCAGATGGTTGGAGTCGATCAAATTGGAAGCTTACATCAGAAGCTGACTGTTTATTGGTCGATTGAACTCCTTCGTTTGGCCAGTTTAGACAGTCTTTTCCATGGAGTTAGTGAGTTTATCAGACTCGTTTTGAAGACTGACTCAACTCCTCACAGCCCCCAGTGTTTTGTGTTGTTTTAAAACTTGACCTTTCTGACTTGACACATTTTCTTTCAGGAAGAGTGATTTTTACATTATCGTTAAAAGGTACTTTAATGACAAGCTTGTGTTGATCATGAACTAGTTATTTATAATTAGACTTAACTATTAAACAAGGGTGAGTATCTTACAATACACTTTTTATACGAAAAAAATTTGTAGGCAAACTGGTATGACGTTATTACAATATTGAGGAAAATAGTAAAGATGAAATGTTTACACATTATCAACAACTTTGATAGAATGCTCCTTAGTAGAATATTTTGCACAATTTTCAACAAATAAAAGTACTCTCTGAACAGTATTGGATAAACAAAATCTTTACCTTCCATACATGTATTTTTAAAAAACCTTATTCAGGGATTATGAGCAAAAAGGATTATGTGAGCCATTGCCATCACTTGGTGTCTTTCCGCTGATAGATTTTAAGATTTTGATCTTTATGGCCAAACAAAACTACAGCGCCCCTCCGTTGTATCTCCCCGAAAGGGACCAGTGAAAATTTGGGCGATAAGTGAGGATTGTGATATATCGAAGGAATAAATGCAGGCCTTCAAGCGGCCCTATATTTCCTATAATTCCTATAAAATCCCTATCTTTTTAACAGTGCCCTATAAACCCTATATTTTGGCTGAAAATNTTCCCTATATTAGCCCTATTATTTCATTTTTACAGCTCGGATAGAACTACATCTTAATTTTTGTCGATAAAAAATACCTTTAAAAAAATTTTAGCCTCGCTTCCCTCCACATGGAACATCACATAATACAAAATTTCTTATTTTTTGGATTTGCTTCTTGCTACATTGTTACAAATACTGAATGTATACATTTTGGACTTTTTGTGCACATGTATTTTAAAAATATCAGGTACAGAAAATATTATAAAGAGTAAAAAATAACCCTATATTTGCCCTATTTTCGGTGACATTTCCCCTATAATTCCCTATTATTCAGGAAAAACTGCCCTATCAAAAGCCCTATTTTTGAGCCAAACTCCACTTGAAGGCCTGTAAATGAATACATTGCATAGAAACTATGTAACTTTTTTGAAAAATGGACCTTGAAAATGGTTGGGGATAAGTAAGGGACCACCATTAAAGAGGGGCTTTGTAATGAGGGAGCTCTGTAAATAACACTGGTCTTGCAAGGTACTTTCATGAATGTTGTAGAACATTGCTGCCAGTAACAAATGGCTTTTGAATTGGATTCCATGTAGAATTTATGCAGAAGCTTTAAACCAAATGAAATTAAACTTTTCGAAAGTGGCAATCATAAGGTTTTCTCCAAGTTTCCTTCCTTTGGTTCCAACCAGTCACAAGCTTGCTCACCACTGAAACAGAAATTAAAATGATGTGTTTACAAAGTTTATCATCTTAAAACCAATCAGTGAATTAAATGGAGGTCCCTGGCCATGTATTATATCTTAGTTTTTGAATTTTTATACGACCGCAAAAATTTTGCGGTCGTATTATGGTATGGCGCAGTCGTCGGCGTCGGCGTCTGTGGCAGCATAACTTTGTTTCTAGTGGACGGATCATCTTCAAATTTCAGTATGTGGTTTCTTGGCATAATGGCAATCCCGGGTTTTAATTTCGGG
>MJUU01015809.1:2917-19124 GCA_002080025.1 Modiolus philippinarum | reverse complement strand
TCCTCCTACAGTTTTCAACCCAGATCTTTAAAACTTTACAGAATGTTTCTATATATATTGAAGATGTGCACCTGACTTTTTGGAATCATTTCAGAAATTTTCTCTCACTTTTCTGGACTAAGGAACTTAGTCATTTTTATCGACATTCTTAACAGAGGGTACCTATTTTGTGAAATCAACTCCTCCTACAGTTTTCAACCCAGATCTTTAAAACTTCACAGAATGTTTCTATATATATATTGAATATGTGCACCTGACTTTTTGGAATCTTTTTGGAATTTTTTTCTCACTTTTCTGGACTTAGGAACTTAGTCATTTTTGATCAACATTTCTAACAGAGGGTACCTATTTTGTGAAATCAACTGCTCCTGCAGATTTCAACCCAGATCTTTAAAACTTTACAGAATGTTTATATATATATTGAAGATGTGCACCTGACTTTTTGGAATCATTTCGAAAATTTTCTCTCACTTTTCCGGACTAAGGAACTTAGTCATTTTTATCGACATTCTTAACAGAGGGTACCTATTTTGTGAAATCAACTCCCCCTACAGTTTTCAACCCAGATCTTTAAAACTTCACAGAATGTTTCTATATATATTGAATATGTGCACCTGACTTTTTGGAATCATTTTGGAAATTTTTTCTCACTTTTCTGGACTTAGGAACTTAGTCATTTTTGATCAACATTTCTAACAGTGGGTACCTATTTTGTGAAATCAACTCCTCCTGCAGATTTCAACCCTGATCTTTAAAACTTTACAGAATGTTTCTATATATATTGAAGATGTGCACCTGACTTTTTGGAATCATTTCGTTAATTTATTCTCACTTTTCTGGACTTAGGAACTTAGTCATTTTTTATTGACATTTTTAACAGCAGGTTCCTATTTTGTGAAATCAACTCGTCCTACAGTTTTCAACCTGTAGATCTTTAAAACTTTACAGAATGTTTCTATATATATATTGAAGATGTGCACCTGACTTTTTGTAATCATTTCGTAAATTTTTCCTCACTTTTCCAGACTTTGGAACAAAAACCCCAAAAGGCAACCCGGCCATTTGAGTCTTTGACCCATTTTATTGAAATGTGTATTCTGGAACTGTTATTACAATATTAAAGCCACAGTTTTATCAATGTTTAGAAATTCGATTTCCATATTTTATATCCAACTGCGGAGGCATCATATGTGTCTTACAGACACAGAGTAGCTAAATTTTATCCGTAACTTGAGTGTAAACACATCGGGAAAAACTTGAATGATGGCAGTGGGGGCATTTACTCTCTAGTTTTTCGTTTTCTTTCCAGTGCCTATCTATCAATCAAACAGGGAACTTAAACCCTTCAAAGCAGCTATAAGGTATTCTGAAATTATAGCCAGAGTTCTAATCTTAAAAATGAACACCTACTTGATGACTTTAACATGTCTGGAGGGTGGTAAGTGACGGCAATGCACAGAGATAATTATGGCATGTAGCAGTCTAAGGGTTAAACTTCTTTCTGTGTCTACCATTGTGCGGATGGGCCATACAGGCTCATGAGAGACTTTTGTTTCATCATACTGGCATTGGTGATCTGTAAATGTTTTATTTTCTGCAATATTATGAAGCCACTAGGATATCTGCAACTGTCACAAAAACCTTTAAATATCTAATGCTCTGAGAAACTACCTGGCCAATCGGATCAATACTTGGTCAATACTGTCCTCAGTATGGCTCCTTTGAAAAATATGTCTGGCAAGTCAGCATTAGATCCAAGATGGCTTCCAGCTGGGAACATAGTTTAGCATTGGACTATATGGGAAAGCACTTGTAGATCTCGTGAAGCCACAAAGCTTATTGGAACCAAACTTGTCTACAATAGTCCTTTACTGGTACCTTTTAAAAATGTATCCAGCAAGTGTGGACCTCATCCAAATGCATTCAAAAATAAATACTTGACCAATTGGAACCAAACTAGCTCACAATAGTCCTCGAGTGTCTAAAAAAAATGTCTGACAAGTCTGCACCTCTTTTAAGGTAGACACCAGCCAGGAACTTTGGTACACAATTAACCCAATGGGAAAAACACATTCAGAGATCCTCTTCTCTGAAACTGCTTGTCCAAGTAGACCTAACTTTATCACAATTGTTGTTCCTTGGCTTTCTTTGAAAATTGTGTCTGGCAAGTCTGTGTCATATCCAAGATGGCCACCAGTTCAGAACATAGTTTAACATTGGACCTAATATGAAAGTATTCAAAGATCTTCAGAAACCACAGAGCACTAAGTGCACATTAGCGCTTGAGGGGGTGAATATTGTTCACCTCTGGTTGAAGACTCTCAGGTAACATCAAGATGTAGACAGGAATAAAAGCCCTGTCCTTGATAAACTAGAGTTTTCTATGTATCGTGTGCATTTTTGTCACATGTACATTCACTCCATATCATTTCTTTATTTGTTGAGCCTTCCACGATAGTCGAAAAAGCGAGACTTCTGTATGGTGCTTCTGGTGGCGGCGGCGTCCACAATTGTTCTAAGTTTTTTCTTGGGTCTATTTAACATCAACAACCTGGGCTAGCCTATTGATATTTGGTATGCAGTTGCATTAGCATCAGTACAGCTCATTTTCAGTGGTGTTTTATGTCTATGCCCCCGCAGTCATGCTCTATTGAATTCAAAATTTCGAATTTTTTCAAGTTTTTTCTAGCATTAACCACTCATAGTTGCCCATTGATATTTGGTATGCAGCTGCATTGGCATCAGCACATCTCAGATTCAGTAGCGTTTTATGTCTATGCCCCCGCAGTCATGCTCCACAGACTTAGAAATTTTGCACTGTTTATCAAATGTTTGATTTATTTCTTGGGTCCATTTAACATCAGCCACTCATAGTAGCCCATTGATCTTTTGTATGCAGTTACATTATCATGAATGAGTTTCAGTGGCGTTTTATGTCATGCTCCACTGACTTTGAAATTTTGCAGCCACTGGATATTTGGCATGCAGTTGCATTCTTAGGATTATTACACCTCTATCATGCTTGAACAATCATATGAAGATGTTAGCAATCAGATACTGCACACAAATTAAGACCTACCTTTTGTTATCATGGCTGCTGCTGAAGATCAATGTGCAGATTCATGGGATGCATGGGTAAGGGGAGACATATTCTGTGTCAGCAGTTTATTGTCCCCCGCCGCAACCCAGAGCGGGGACATAGAAATGCTGGGCGTCCGTGTCCGTCTGTCCGTCCGTCACACTTTCTTGTAAACGCTCTCATGTCTACAAATTATAACAGATTTTCATGAAAGGAGTATGTACGGTAAGGAGCATATTTGGCCCCTGAAATTCAGACCCTTATATTTGATTAAATCATGTCTCAAAATACAATTCAATATCAGTATATAATAAACAGGTTTTGCCAAAGTCTTTTTTGCTTGTAGAAGAAAATGACCTCCAAAATTTGATACATATACGCATTTTCACAAAAAAGGACAAAAATTACCAAAATCCTTATATATTTCAGTGCAGGAAACATTGAGCGCATGCCTGTGCCAATGAGATTTTTGCATGAAAAGGTTGCAATTTCATATACTATTAACGTATCAAAAAATCCCATTAGCACAACCATGTGCTCTGTGCTTCCTGTACCAAAACATCAGCAAAAATGGACGAAAATTTGTGTATTTTCGTTAAAATTGAAGGAATCATGATATTTATGACGTCACAATCAGGATTTGATGGCATCACTGCTACAATTTACCAGAGTTTTGATTTAAGCAATATATCAACTGTGTTATGCCAAGTAAAATTTAAAGGAAAACTCTGTTTGAAAATATAGCTAGGTTAAGGGGCCTTATATGCCTCTTATCGTACGTAGTCCTTTATACCAAATGTTTATATCACTAATAACTTGGTCAAGATCGAAAATCAGCCTTGGTCAATACTTTTTGATGGAGTTATGGGACTTTAACGAAAATCATGACTCTGTTTTATCCAAAAATTGACCTTGTAAGCGCTCTCATGCCTACAAATTTTGACAGATTTTCATGAAATTTATACCAAATGTTTATACCACTAATACCTTGGTCAAGTTCGAAAGTCAGCCTTTGCCGATACTTTTTGACAGAGTTATTGGACTTTGACGAAAATAATGACACTGTTTTAGCCAAAAATTGACCTTGTAAGCGCTCTCATGCCTACAAATTTTAACAGATTTTCATGAAATTTATACCAGAGGTTTATACCACTAATACCTTGGTTGAGTTTGAAAATCAGTTTTGGTCGAGACTTTTTGAGGGAGTTATTGGACTTGTTCAAAATCCGTTTTAGCCAAAAATTGACCTTTCTAGTGCTCTCATGCCAACAAATTTTGACGTATTCTCATGAAATTTATATCAAATGTTTATACCACTAATACTTTGGTCAAGTTCAAAAATCAGCGTAGGTTGATACTTTTTGACAGAGTTATGGGACTCCGTTTTTGCATTCTCATGGCAACAAATTTTGACAGATTTTCATGAAATTTATACCAAATGTTAATACCACTAATACCTTGGTCAAGTTGGAACATCTGCCATGGTCGATCCTTTTTGTATCCCCACATATTTAATTTTGGAATGGCCCTGAATGTTTGAAAATATTGCAATTTCATATACAGTATACTAGCATATTGCATGAGCGGCGGGGGACCCAGGAATTCTATTCTTGTCTACTTGGGTTATCCCTTTAAAACAAATGTGTTCAGGATGTCTGTGCCTTATCCAGGATGGCCGCTAATAAGATATTCGTCTAGAATTGTTGATATGGTCTGCCTCATACAAGACTACCTCAGCTGGGAACACAGTTAAACAAAAAACTCTATGGGAAATGCATTTAAAGATTATCCCCTCTGATACATTGGACCATATTGCATCAATGTCTATTAATATACTAGAAATTGAGATCCTTTTACATTGAGGTTATTTTGACTGTTGATGTTGGCCATGTACTAGGTAAGCCATTACACAGGCATTTGCCAGTCTCTAGTTTCCTCTTCAAATTTTAAACTTGTTCATGATGGTTCTCTTTCCAAGAGCATGCTAAATAGAAAATGGCCACTTTTAATGGTAATTGAAAAAATGAAAGGATGTGAAGTGAATGTTCATGTGACAAAAACTTTTAATGGTAAGCATATCAAAAATCACATTGTCTTAGACAAGCAACATGTCTATGGATTTTTAGGTCTTGCACGAATACCAGGAGGGAACAGAATAGCAGAGATCCTTTGTAAGTACATTCAGAGGTAGTTTGGCTTAAACTTGGTCGCAATAATCCTTATAAGAAATGTTCTACAGTGAAACACATTCTGAAAGAATTGGAACTTGCATGAACTATGTGACAAAACAATATTTGCATAACTTGTCTGACAGAGGAAGAGGTCATTTTCAGAAATGAGTATGGTTGCCAAGGAGGCCCAAAAACTGGTCCTTTGGGCAGTACATGAGGCATGAATCCGGTGACCTTACATGCTCATCAGACTGAAACTTTACATATGTATATATATAACAATAGTATATAATTATATTTATGTATAATATGTATTTTGATTTACTTTTATGATTGTAGTTTTCAATTATTTATTAATATATAAAAATTTTGTTGAATTGTAATTGTTTCCTTGTATTTCATAATCTAGGTTATGTTCTTTAGTAATTTTGAATTTTTTAAGATTTTGCTACAACCTGTTATTGTATTGGGGGAAGTCTTAAAAAAATTATACTTGTATAGGATATAACACTCAACTTATATAGGTAATAATCCTCTGTTTAACTTTTGATGTTGTTCCTTAAGGTTGTTAGTTCAAAACCTTGAAAGAAAAATAGGTGGGCTTTTAAATGAACCCATCTTTGAATTTTTCATTTCAATTTATGTTAACATAGTTGACTATTAAAAATTTCTCTTGGGTTTGGCACACCATGTGTACACACATTTTAATTAAATATTATTTTTCAAAGTTATTCTTCTTTTTAAAAGTTCCAAAAAAATTAATGCACAAAATAGACGTGAACATCAGACAATTCTACAAGAACAGACCACTAGCATATTGGTAGAGAGTAATGGGTCTGCATATTCTATTACCTTTGCAAAATTAGGACTGGAAATCATAGACTAGTGTCACCTAATCCAACCAAAGACCACCCTTTTCATGTTTAAAATGAATGTACTGCCTCCCAATAAAGACCACTTTTACTAATACATGTACTATTTTTCATGATCAGTAAAATTTTTTCTTTCCTTAATAAAGTATATCAATATTTAATTAAAAGTAAGACGATGCATAAGTATGTTATTGTGAGAGATAAAATTAATGAAAATTAAGTAGTGTTATTTCATATTTTTGGTTTTTTTTTTTTTGTTTTTTTAAAAACAAAAAACAAACAATCAAGCCATACATGAATTGACAAGCCTAATAGTGATTATTAATGCAATTGTCATTTTACATTTTGTAAAAGTTATGTTTATCAACACCTATAATTACCCCAATAATAATCACAATAGATGGTGATTAATCTTTTGTCCTAAATTAATTTACCCCACGAGTAATTAGATGTGTCAGAAATCCAAGGAAACATTTGATTAAAAAAAAAATGAGTGTAAATAACCAGTAGAAAGTTCTTTCCTTGTCATAATTAAAAAAAAAAAAAAACATGAAAAGTTAACAGAATTTAAACTATGGTACTGTCATTGCGACCATAAATGCTTATAATAATTGATATAAAATCCATCCTTGATAACCCGTCATCTTAGTTTGATACCTCCCAAATCAGACCGCCTCCATTATAAGACCACATTCTCTTTGCAGCAGGGGTGGTCTTATAAATGGAGGGACTACTGTATTTACATGTATTCCTTCTCATTCCAGTAAATTTTAAAAGTTTAATTTTATTTTCAACATATACATTTACATTCCACTAATAAGAATATACATGTATATAAATTCTTATGGATTAATATACAGTGCACCGTCGTTATATCGCCACCTTTGGGACCAGAGGAATTTTTGGAAATAAGTGAGGGTGGCTATATATCGAGGGAATAAATTACATAGAAACTGCAACTTTTTGAAAAATGTACCTTGAAAATAGTTGGCGATAAGTTGAGGGACCGCCATTAAGAGGGGCGGTATAATGAGGGTGCACTGTACCAGAACTACAGTTGAACTTCGATGTCTCAAAATGCTATAGGTCAAACACCATGGTCATGGATGTCTTGAACCCTAATTTGGTCCCTTTGTTCAAGTGTCAATATGGTTCCAACTTGATAGGTCCAACAACACTCTAGCTCTAACTCTTTTTATCTGTCCCTTTGGTGTTTGGCTATCGAAGTTCCACTGTAGTATTATATAAATGTAGTTAGCCTTTTTGCCATCATGAGGAAACCCATAAATGGTAAAAATTAAAGTAACACTAAATGCCTAAAAACTATGAAATATAGAATACATAAGAACATTACAAAAAATAAATGACACCAACAGATATAGATTTTACATTCAAAGTTCATTGGAGTTAACAAGTTGTTAGACTTATAAATGGGTACATTTATTTATTTACTGGTAATTGTCAAGTTGCAATTGACAAAAATGATGTATTGGAGATACTACATGTCAAAGTTCAAAATTCTGTAAAAACTACTACAGCATTTGTAGTTCTAATTGATGTAGATTAACAGCATATAATTGCAAAAGTACATCGCAAGAATAAATGATGGAATAAATATATATATTCTTAGGAGAGCACTTAAATAGGCCTAGCCTGATGTGCAATCCCTTTGAACCTTGTTTGTATATTTTAATATATAATTATGTTCAATAAAATATTTTTGAATTGAATTGAATTGAAATATATATAAGACAAAATTTGTATTGGAAACATAATTTAATTGTTAAAAACCTGTATCTTGAAGTCACTATAAAGCCTGATCATTGGCCAAAATGTTCATACTTCATGGAAAATTCATGCTTACATGTGGACTATCTGTATAAGATATGCTTTAGAGTCTGTCATACACAAGTTTATACACATAATGAAAGGATATGGAGTAAATGCACATGAGACAAAGTCCCTACAAATACATGGTCAAACAAAGCAATGGAACAAGGCTTTTATTGTTGTTATGTTATTTATCTTGAAGTCACCATGAGGCCTTCAACAATGAGCTATGCTCATACCTCACAGTAAGTTCAAGACATCCCCTAGCACCAGTCTGAGCGGAATTCATTGCTAGATGTAGAGAAATGCTTCATCAATGCCTTTTAACCCATGGATGCTGGATTGTCAACAAAGATATAAATTTACTGGCAAAGTATTCTTACAATCGCTGTCATCTGTTTCCTGACGAAAAGACAGTATTTTTTAAGAGGCTGGATTTTTCACAAAAAAATAATGAGGGCTTACATCTAAATGAAGCTGCAGCAATGTTTTTTTTTTTTCTGCTAAAGAATCAAAAACAAATGCAAACTTAAAATGGGTAAACAAAAACTACTGGCAGAGAACACATTCTGGCCAGATACCCAATCACGCCACACACAACTTCTTTGTGAACTAAAAAGGGTCAGTTAAAATTTTTTTTTTAATGTTTGAAATAAACAAACATTTAATTTTACATGGAACCCAAACTTTCACAGAAAAATCAAATACTTTGTGTAGGAATGGCAAGTAACGAGATTGGGTACCTGGCAAGAATGGGTTCTCAGCCAGTATAGCAACAATTTGGAAGGGTAATTCCCTATCAAATAAATACATGGGTATACATGGCTAAAACAGAAGTTACAATAACAAATAAAAAATTGTCATCTGTTTAAATCGGTATGGTCTAATTGCCATGTTTTCTCTTGATTTCAGTCAAACTGGGAAAAGATTAATGGCAAAATGTAGAATGTTGTTGCAAGAAAATGAAGATTTGGGAAAGACAATAAATTCTGGAAGAACAGCAAAATTAGAAGGGGAGATCTCGTTACAGAAAACAATGGTTCAGGAAATGAAAAAAAATCAAGAGGGTATAAGTCAAAATTTTGTTGACCTTACTTGTTATTGAGTATATTTTCAAACCAAAAAAAAAGTTTTAGATGCACATATACATATATAAGGATTTGTTGACATCATATAGTTAAATCTGTACATAGGAAACTGATTTCCAAAAAGGTAGTGAAAATCTATTAAAGGTAAAAAATCATAGCAAGGAAGTGAAGTAACAAATATTGAGACAAAATAAAGAATCCAGACAAAGTATGTTTACAGAAATGTCACAAATACATGCAACCGTAGCCGTTTTAAACTTAACAAAGATAGAATCATCATGAAGTTTAAGTCTTATGAGTTGATGAACAAGTACCTTATACATTTGTAGATCAACCGAGCAATATTTCTGCTTATATCAAATAATGAAATATGTTTGATACAGTGAAATAACCCATGCTTTGTAGTAGACAACTGCCTAGTTAGCATTCTTATTTTCTAGTGTGCACAGTAATAATTTAAACATTCTACTTGATTGTATTATTATTCTGTTTCTGGTTTCCCATGTCTTTCCATGCTTGTATAAATATGTAATGACTTAAGACAAAGTTCTTAAGGTCTTAAGGGCTGTTCCAGAAAAACATTCATGGGAAGGGGGGGGAAGGCACTTGAAAATTGTCATGACCACCCATAAATGCAAAATGGGATTTTTATATTTACTTATGAATTCTGACTTCAATTTGTAACGACCACCCATAGCAGCAATNCCCCCCCCCCCCCCCGGTCCCATATAAGTTTTGCTGGAACAACCCTAAGTTGCCCACAACTAGGTTTCTGCACCCTTGTCAATTACAAAAAAAAACATCATTTGGCAAATACATACATATATTTAAGCTATTGTGTATTGCTACCTAAGTGAAGCTTGGATACATAAGTTACTAAAAAAAGCATTTTAGTTAGGAATGTTTTGTGACTGCATTTCTTTCTGTCGAGTTGTCCATTTGTATGTTAAGCTTTTCTGATTATTCAAAAAATTAATGCTTTCACATTAATAAAGATAAATTTTATTTGAATTATCATGTTTTTTTCCAGAACTTGACGAGTTCCTAGGAGAAGTTGAAGAAGATGTGGAAGGAATGCAGAGTATGATCTACGTCTTACAACAACAACTAAAAGACAGCAAAGAACAGATAACTCTTCTACAGGAAGAGAATTCAAAACTTCAGCAAAATCCATCAAAACATAGCCCTCATAAAAATTTGTCACAAGAAAACAGGCTCCATAGTAGTAGCTCAGAACAAATCACAATTAAAAAGGAAAAGATTGACAATGAAGAAATGATGGAAACAGACCAAATAGAGACCTGTAATGATCAGGAAATGAATCACAACCCATCATCAAATCAGACTAGTAGTTCTAACCCTGATTCACCCAAATCACATGGTTTAGTTAGGGACTATGACAGCTCTGAGGAGTTGTCAAGGGACTGGTCTAGTCCTGATCATCGGACTCGTGAGTCCAAAGACTCTACACATGTTAAAACAAAAACAAATAGGGACCTAGATAAAACACCAGAATTTGATAGATTTAGTGACAAAGATTGTTCAAATGAAATTTTGAGAAATGGTGTCGGGAGGACTCCTATCAAAAAGGAAAATTTAGGGCAAGTGTAATTAAATCATTCATCAATCATCAGTGCATTTGATTGTTATAATTTCTTCTATTTTTTTTCAAGAAATGATCATTATTTTTTTTTCTCATAAATTTTTAAGATATTTTGTTATAATAATGTCTAAAATCGTCCAGAGACAATGTTTTTGATATGTACATGTGGCTAGCTGCCTTTCAGTCAATATTTTTTTCTATCCTAGACTTCACTATTTTGGAAGTAGTGTGATTATATTTTAAGTTCTAGAACATAGGAACAATGTTAAGTTTTATCTGCTACAACATTCCATGTTTTTGTATGATGTGAAATTTTCAAAAATGAAAATCATAGACGTCCTGTCAATAAATACTGGTATGTTATGCCTTCAAACTTTACTTGATGTTGAAATATGCTGTTATGTATCAGCTTATGATACAAATAAATATGTGTATAAACAATTTTAAAAGTCTGCATTTGGATTGAATTGTTAATGAAACTAAGTATTTCTGTACACCATTGAAGAAAAACAGTGATGTGGTAAAGTTCTTGTTCAATGACATACAGGGAAATGGGGGGAGGTGCCTGTTTATGATGGTACTCAAGATATCATCTGTGTTAGCAATGTCCTAAAACTTGGTCAGCAGCAATGAGTGCTTGCATGTACTCAGTATAAAGTCATTTTACTTGAAGAACAATGCAGTATTTCAGACCTTCACAGATTTATTTCCATGGAAACATAAGTATAATGCAAAATCAATAGGTGTTTGAAATAAATTCCCAAAACTATTTTTCTTTTTACGAATATCAGGCTAACAGAAACCCTTCTTTTTCTCTACCCATACATATTGATGTATTTATCTTCGGTATTGTAATAATATATATTTCATAGTTTCAGATGATACTTGAAACTCAAGTCAGCTTACATTGGCAGGGTTATAGGTGACAGTCATGTCATGTTGAATATTTTCTTTTATACACTGACACAAGTAGAAATTTCTCTTTCATTGCATAGGTTACAACTGCCAAAAATTTGTTTAATATTCAAAAAGAAGCATTTTAACATGTTAAATATCTAAATGCCGAAGTTACTGTAAATTTAGTTTCTGCATTTGGTCATTTTGACAAGTTGTGTCTCTTCGGTGGAGATAAATCAAATCATATTGAAATCCATAAACGGAAAGATGCATAAAGCTGATAGAGAAAATAATTTGATATGTAAAATTAGTAGAATGCAATAGAAGATTTTCATTTCTTGGAATTGGTATATCTTTGAAAAATAGTTTCATTTCAGGTTATTTTTATAGATCACATGAGATTTCAAATGCTAAATATCTGGGAGAGTACTGTCCTTGCATGAAACATCAGAAACCCTTCAAAGTTTTGTACATTAGTCTGCTAGAATCTTTACTCTTACTGTTCCTGTACTCTGAATTGTGTTAGAAAGACGAGATGTACTTCAACTTTGAATTTATTTGAGTGCCATGACAATATTAAATGTTCAAAAGCTTGGCATAAATTGTGTGTTGAAGTATCGATGTAAACTCTTGTCTAATATTTGACCGAGAAAACTGAAATCCAGAACTGGATTACAAAGTATTATGGGTAAAACAGGTATTAAATGATCTCACTGACTGTTAATTACATGTGTCAGTGAGACATTTTCTGTTTATGGATTACACTACAGTGTTGTAGGTATTTGGGAGGCAAATTCCTGTTTTTGTGTCATTTGGCTGTGCTCAAAAGGATAAATATTGCAAGATGAAAACATACTCTTTCAGAACTGAATACTTTCTCGACTGTATGATTTGCTTATGATTTGAGTAACATTTATTTAAAGAGAACAAATTACTGCTTCTGTATTTAAGTCTTTAGTTATTGATAATTGGATCTTTCAGCAACATTATTGATAAATCTTTCCATGGTTAGAGGCAATTTAAGTGAAATTTTGATATAAAATGAAATATATCTTAAAATTTGTTTTAAATAAAAAGGAAATCTTAACTAAAAAAGAGAGCTTACAGTTTGTGAAACTGTCGCTCTAGAATTGTGCAATAAAATTCGGAGGAGTACAGAAAAATCTGAGATCTCCATGAACACCTTTTAATAATACATTGTCCAATGTTTGTTCCTTTGCACAAATTCTATTTTTGTTTTGAAAAGATATGTCTGAGTTTTACAAACAATTTTGTTATCCAAGTAGAATTAGAAGTGTGAGATAACAATAGATAAAAACTTTTGCATTGAATTAATAAATGATATTTTTTTTCTAAATTGCAAATAATGGATAAAATTATACATCAAAATCATGACACATCTTCTGTATAAATGTTTAGACACTTCAATTTCTATGATGCCTTTGCTATACTGGCTTTCTGTTGGATTCAGTGAAATTGTATCTTTTAGATAGAAAGTCTTGTATAGATATTTCTCTATTTCTTGTTCAAATTTCCCGCAAACTCATGTGAGAAATAAAGATTACACCACAAGATCCTGTTCATGACCATATTTTATCCACAAGAGTTAGTTTGATTTTAAAATTTAAATTACAAGGCTTGTCGAGCATTTGAAAATTTAAGATTTTAACTATCCAGAGTGGATAAAATGTGGTAGTAATAGGGATAAAGTGGTGTAATCTTTTTCTGTTATGATAAATGAACACCGAGAATTGTATTCCAAATAGATTTAGCGGAAAATAGCACTGGGCTTTATTCAACATTTTGTTTTGGGTCATTTTAACCTGGATATGGGATGTTGTCTCCTTGACATTTACCCCATTTCCTTTCTTTTTCATATATATGAAAATTTTTTAAAAAGTTTTTAAACTTCACATATCATTAGAGAAAGAACATTAACTAACCTTTGGGGTAATTTATTCTCACATTTGAGACAAGCAAGTACCTATTTTTAGCTGTTTGAGATGTCCTTGTTTCAACTCCAGGGTGAGATAAGAATATCACGTGCGGAAATACATTATGACGTTATTGAAGTCATGACATTGCGGACGCCAACTAGAGTCTGATTATACAGAAACTTGTATTTTGTGAGAAAAACAATCAAACACTGTTGAAAATGCAAGATTTAAGAAAAATTTTTTAAAAAGTTTTTAAACTTCACATATCATTAGAGAAAGAACATTAACTAACCTTTGGGGTAATTTATTCTCACATTTGAGACAAGCAAGTACCTATTTTTAGCCGTTTGAGATATCCTTGTTTCAACTCACAGGTGAGATAAGAATATCACGTGCCGAAATACGTTATGACGTTATTGACGTCATGACATTGCGGTCGCCAACTAGAGTCTGGTTATACAGAAACTTGTATTTTTTGAGAAAAACAATCAAACACTGTTGAAAATGCAAGATTTAAGAAATCACAGACACCCTCGGGTAAGATTTAAATGGTTCTTCGACTCGGCAAGCCTCGTCAGGGAAATATTGAAATCTTGCCCTTGGGTGTCTGAGATTTCTTGATCTTGCACTTTCAATGGTGTTAGATTGTATTATTCTCGGACACTGTTTGGTTGTTGTCAGATGCAAGTTTCTTGTCAATTTCTAGAAATAGTGTATCAGTTGATGAATCAGTTTTATTTTTGTTTGTCATATTTTCCTTTGCATATTTCTAAAAAATGTACGAAAATTTTATGAAAGGCACAATGATACCAAAGTCTTAACGGTGATAGCAACAAGATGACGGCACAGAACTGGATAAGAATATAGAGAAATATTTGCTTACATTGTTTCCCTTTATTATGATAATTTCTTACATTTTTAGTTAGATTTTTGCATTTTAAACTTCTCAGACTTTAAAATGTGAAAATGTAACTAATTCAGTTTGATAAATTATCATTTTAAACAAACAATAATTACCTTCTCTCAGAAACTCCTTCAAATTTTGTTTCAGAATGTTGGCAACTCTTTAAGATTTTGTGCTTCTGGTATTATTATTCTGAGTTGTTAAACTTTAACGAAGTAATAGATTAATATTACTGTAGATTGATTTTTCTGAAAAATGGCTCTTAGCATCTGATGTAAGAGCTATTGAATAGTGCTCCAACCTCTTTTGTACTTTATGTATGGAATTTTTGTCACGGCAGTTAGATATAACTAACATTTTGTTTATACTATATTTTATTGACAATAAACAGGCAGCTTTCCACTGAATGACTCGTTTTTTTAAGAATATCAATTAGAAATATTAATTGTCTTGCAGTTTATGGTTTCAGCAGATTCATCCACAAAAAAATTTAAAAAAATAAAAAGACAACAACAAGAGTTAGACAGATGTGTGCTAAACTATGAAGGGCACAGCCTTGGTCAAAGCTAAAACTTTTCTTCTTTTCTTCCCAGGATTACAAATGGTCCTGTATTTGTAGTGTGGAATTTAAAATTATTTATGGTGTCTGCTGTATTGTTTGACATTAAGCCCATTTTTAGCTCACTGGACCCAATGGATCAGTGTTGGCTATCGCTAGCACTTCGCATTATCCTCATCTATTAACTTTTCACATTTTCATTTTCTCCTCTGATACATCTGAAGCAAATTAAATCAAACTTTACAGGAATTATTTATGGAAGGTCCTTTGCAAAGATTGCTCAGTCCTTTCTTTCAGATTGGACTTAAAACATGCACCGATTTTATCAATGCACCATATGACAAAAATTCACCATCTTCTCCTCTTTAATCACTGAAGAAAATTCAACCAAACGATTCAGGAATGATGTACTGAAGGTCCTTTACAAAGTCTGATCATTTTGTTTTGATTCAACAAAAAACATGGCAGCCAATGCTGAACTTGGGTTTATCAATGGACCATATGGGAAGATCACATTTTCATCACTCTTGCAAATTCAACCAAACTTTACAGGAATGATGTATGATAGGTCCTTTACAAAGATTGCCCATTTCATTCTGATAAGGAAAGAAAACATGGCTGCCAGTGCAAAACATAGTTTAACATTGGCCCCTTTGGGAAAATTATCATTTTTAGCTCACCTGACCCAAAGGGTCAGGGTGAGCTTTTGCCATCACTTGGCGTCCGTCCGTCGTCTGTCTGTTAACTTTTCACATTTTCATCTTCTCCTCTGAAACCACTGAAGCAAATTCAACCAAACTTTACAGGAATGACGTATGTAAGGTCCTTTACAAAGATTGCTCATTTTGTTTCGATCTGATAAAAAACATGGCCGCCAGCGCGGAGCTTAGGTTAAACATTGGACCCTATTAGAAAAAACACATTTTCATCATTTCCTCTGAAACCACTGAAGCAAGTATAACCAAACTTTATTGGAATGATGTACTAAAGGTCCTAAACAAAGATTACTCAGTTCTTTTGGATCCTATGAAAAACATTGCCGCCAGCACGGAACATAGTTTAACATTGGACCCTATGGGATAATCGCATTTTCATCTTCTCCTCTGAAACCACTGAAACAAATTCAACCAAACTTTAGAGGAATGATGTACTAAAGGTCTTCAACAAAGATTGCTCATTTTGTTCGGATCCAATAAAAAACATGGCGCCAGCGCGGAACTTAGGTTTAACATTGGACCCTATGGGAAAAATCACATTTTCATCTTCT
>MJUU01015805.1:175960-232296 GCA_002080025.1 Modiolus philippinarum | reverse complement strand
AGAAGAAATACAGAAAGGTCTTTCCGTCTGAAACGGGAAAGACCTTAATAATAATAATAATAATAATAATCAGAAGAAATACAGTAAGGTCTTTCACATGTGGTGAAAGACCTTAATAATCAAACGAAATTCAATAGGTCTTTCCACTGTAGTGGGAAAGACCTTAATAATAATAATTAAAAAGTCAATTGTTCAGAGAACAATTGCAAGGTCTTTCACCAGTTTTAATTATGATTACATGTTATTATTTTGATTTTATTGTCAATCCTTGTCCAAAATATGATGTAAGTAAGAGTTCTGAACTTTTTCAACTACATTTAATCACCTATCTCTTACCTTTTTTTGGTGATTTTACTGAAAAAATCCCAAAAATTGGCTATGACCTTGACTTCTGACCTTGATGACCTCTGACCTTGTGCTCAAAATGAAGGTCTTTTCTTACTGATTAATTTGATATGTTACTTGACTATACTATCTGTAACGGTTTAGAACTTATATGTGAAAAACCATTTTCCGAAACACGTCAAGAGCAATAACTCTCTAGGGAGTCATCGGAGAGCTTCGGTCCACAAAAACAAATATAGCCCTTGACATGCTGAACATTTTTGCTGATATACTTTTTCAGCTATCTTTTATGGTTTCTGAGTTTATCCCCTAACAAGGTCAGAGGTCAAGGTCAAAGGTCACCGATGACCTTCAACCTGGTACTCAAATTGAAGGTCTTTACTTACTTATCACTTTAAACATATTTGTTTACTATGTTATCTGTAAGCGTTTAAAAGTTATTCGCGAAAAACCGATTAAGCAAAACGCGCCAAGGGCTATAACTCAAAAACGGTTCATCGCAAAGTTTTCGTTCAATTGAATTAAATGTAGATCTCAATGAGACGAGTATTTTTGCATTATAATGTTTTCAGAAATTTTTTATCGTTTCCGAGATATCGCGATAACAAAATTTCGAATGGCGGCCATTTTCAAAATCGCGGATGAAAAAATTTTTTGACCACAGATTTGTAATCAGGACCATGAAAGCTACCTGGAAACCAAATTTTATCGAAATCCGATAACTTTGAGAAATTTGCATATTTAGGGGTCAAAAACGCGTAACCGGGGTCGCGACCCAAAATTTTTTTTTCCATGACAAATCATCCTTAGGATGATTGCGACATTTTGCCGCCATCAGAATTTTGATATCAGTTACGGTTTTTGTGCAAACATGATAACAAGGTTTTCGGTCTTCAGGGAGATAACTCCGTTACTAAAAATAGATCGGTTTCACAGAGTGACTGGGTTCGAGAGGCCACTAAGCCGATTAATTCCACCAAGTATCGTATTGATATGTCGCGACACTTTTTCGAGAAGTGCGGCAGAAAATAAAAGAATAATAATAATTATTAAAAGGACAATTGTTCAGAGAACAATTGCAAGGTCTTTCCCAGTCAAAGTTATGTTTGATGTTATGTTTTGTTACGCCACATGTTTAAAATCATCTTGATGAGACACACATCGCCTCCAATATATGAGAGTACCGGTAGCCATTTCTAATCGTTATAAAGATTTTACGATAAAAAAACCTAAAAAATGAGGTATGACCTTGACCGATGACCTTGATGACCTTGGGATCAAATTGAAGGTCTCTTCTTACTGATTAATTTGATATGTTACATGACCAAACTATCTGAAAAAAATTTAAAAGTTGTACGCAAAAAACGTATTTAAAACGCGTCAAGGGCAATAACTCTTCTGGGAGTCATCGGAGAGTTTCGGTCCATATGAATCAAATGTAGCCCTTGACATGGTGAACATTTTTGCTGATGTAATTTTTCAGCTATCTATTACGGTTATTGAGTTTATATGCTAACAAGGTCAAAGGTCAAGGTCAAAGGTCACCGATGACCTTCAACCTGGTACTCAAATTGAAGGTCTTTTCATGCTGATCACTTTAAACATATATTTTTACTGTATTATCTGTAAGCGTTTAAAAGTTATTCGCAAAAAAACAATTTACGAAAAAGCGTCAAGGGCTATAACTCAAAAACTGTTCGTCGCAGAGTTTTTGTTCATTGAATCAAATGTAGATCTCGATGAGAGAAACATTTTTGCCATACAATGTTTTCATAAATTTTTTATCGTTTGCGAGTTATCGCGATAACAAAATTCCAAATGGCCGCCATTTTGAAAATGGCGGACGAAAAATTTTTTTTGACCATATTTTTGTAATCAGGACCATAAAAGCTACCTGGAAACCAAATTTCATCAAAATCCGACAACTTTGAGAAATCGACATATTTTGGGGTCAAAAACGCATAACCGGGGTCGCGAACCAAAATAATTTTTTTGCATGACAAATCATCCTGAGGATGAGTCCAACATTTTCCTCACCTCAGTTTTTTGATATCGGTTACAGTTTATGAGCTTACCTGCTAAAAAGATAAACCGTATTTGGGGAGATAACTCTGTTACTAAAAATAGAATCGGTTAACAGGGTGACCTGAGTCGAGCGAGGCCAGTGCCTGTTAAGTGTACCAAGTTTGGTTATGATTGGTCAAAGCACTTTGCCAACATTGATGGCAGAGGAAAAAAAAGAATAATAATAATAATAATTAAAAAGACAATTGTTCAGAGAACAATTGCAAGGTCTTTCCCAGTCAATGTTGTGTTTAGTGTTATGTTTTGTCATGTCACATGTTTAAAATCATCTTGATGAGATGCGTATTGTCTCCAATATATAAGAGTAGCCATTTCTAATCGTTTTAAAGATTTTACGATAAAAAAACGTAAAAATTGGCTATGACCTTGACCGATGACCTTGATGACCTTTGACCATGGGATCAAATAGAGGGTCTCTTCTTACTGATTAATTTGATATGTTACATGACCATACTATCCGTAAAGGTTTCAAAGTTATACACAAAAAACCTGTTTCCGAAAAACGTCAAGGGCAATAACTCTTCAGGGAGTCATCGGAGAGCTTCGGTCTAATGAGACAAATGTAGCCCTTGACATGGTGAACATTTGTGCTGATATAATTTTTCAGCTATCTATTACGGTTGTTGAGTTTATATGCTAACAAGGTCAAAGGTCGAGGTAAAAGGTCACCGATGACCTTCAACCTGGTACTCAATTTGAAGGTCTTTTCATGCTGATCACTTTAAACATATATGTTTACTATATTATCTGTTAGCGTTTAAAAGTTATTCGCAAAAAACCGATTTACCGAAACGCGTCAAGGGCAATAACTCTAAAACGGTTTGTCGCAGAGTTTTCGTTCAATTGAATCAAATGTAGATGTCAATGAGAGGAACATTTTTGCAATATAATGTTTTCATAAATTTTTTATCGTTTCCGAGATATAGCGAGAACAAAATTTCGAATGGCGGCCATTTTGAAAATGGCGGCCAAAAATGTTTTTTCTCCCCCTTATTGTAATTAGGGTCATCAAAGCTACCTGAAAACTAAATTTCATCAAAATCCGACAACTTTGAAAAATTTGCATATTTAGGGGTCAAAAACGCGTAACCGGGATCGCGACCAAAAAAAATTTTTTTGCATGACAAATCATCCTGAGGATGAAAGAAACATTTTCCCCCATTCAGAATTTTGATATCCGTTACGGTTTCTGAGTTTACCTGATAACAAGAAAAACCGTATTCGGGGAGATAACTCTGTTACTAAAAATAGAATCGGTTTGCAGTTTGACCTGAGTCGAGATACGGCAGTGGTTGTTAAGTGTACCAAGTTTGGTTATGATTGGTCTAAGCAGTTCGACAACATTGATGGCAGAAGAAAAAAAAGAAGAATTAAAAAGACAATTGTTCAGAGAACAATTGCAAGGTCGTTCCCAGTCAATGTTGTGTTTAGTGTTATGTTCTGTCATGTCACGTGTTGAAAATCATCTTGATGAGATGCACATTGTCTCCAATATATCAGAGTAGCCATTTCTAACCGTTTTAAAGATTTTACGATAAAAAAAACGTAAAAATTGGCTTTGACCTTGACCGATGACCTTGATTACCTTTGACCTTGGAATCAAATTGCAGGTCTCTTCTTGCTAATTTGATATGTTACATGACCATACTATCTGTAAAGGTTTAAACGTTATACCCAAAAAAAAACTATTTCTGAAACACGTCAAGAGCAATAACTCCTCAGGGAGTCATCGAAGAGCTTCGGTCCAAATGAGACAAATGTAGCCCTTGACATGATGAACATTTTTGCTGATATACTTTTTCAGCCATCTATTACGGTCTCCGAGTTCATCTGATAACAAGGTCAAAGGTCAAGGTCAAAGGTCACCGATGACCTTCAACCTGGTACTCAAATTGAAGGTCTTTTCATGCTGATCACTTTAAACATATATGTTTACTATATTATCTGTAAGCGTTTAAAAGTTATTCGCAAAAAAAAAAAAAACGATTTACCGAAACGCGTCAAGGGCTGTAACTCAAAAACGGTTCATCGGAGAGTTTTTGTTCAATTGAACAAAATATAGATTTACATGAGAGGAACATTTTTGCAATATAATGTTTTCAGAAAATTTTTATCGTTTCCGAGATATCGCGATAACAAAATTAGAAATGGCGGCCATTTTGAAAATGGCGGACGAAATTTTTTTTTTACGAACCAGAAATGTAGATCTTTATGAGAGGAGTTTTTTTGCAACAAAATGTTTTCATAAATTTTTTATCGTTTCCGAGATATCGCGATAACAAAATTTCGAATGGCGGCCATTTTGAAAATGGCGGACGAAAATTTTTTTTGACGAACCAGAAATGTAGATCTTTATGAGAGGAGTATTTTTGCAACACAATGTTTTCATAAATTTTTTATCGTTTCCGAGATATCGCGATAACAAAATTTCGATTAGCGGCCATTTTGAAAATGGCGGAGGAAATTTTTTTTTGACCGACCAGAAATGTAGATCTTTATGAGAGGAGTATTTTTGCAACGCAATGTTTTCATAAATTTTTTATCGTTTCCGAGATATCGAGATAAAAAAATTTCGAATGGCGGCCATTTTGAAAATGGCGGAAAAAGATTTTTTTTTTTACCCCAGATTTGTAATCAGGGTCATTAAAGCTACCTGGATTCCAAATTTCATCAAATTCCGATAACTTTGAGAAATCGACAAAATTAGGGGTCAAAAACGCGTAACCGGGGTCGCGACCCCAAAATTTTTTTTTGCATGACAAATCATCCTGAGGATGAAAGAAACATTTTCCCCCATTCAGAATTTTGATATCGGTTGCGGTTTCTGAGTTTACCTGATAACAAGAAAAACCGCAGTCTGGGAGAGAACTCTGTTACTAAAAATAGATTTCGTTCCATGACCTGGTTTCAGAAGAGAATTTCCAACTTCCAGTTACTTCGCGAACTTTCGAAATGATACCTCAAAAGGTTTTCCGTACAGAGACCTTACGGAAGAAGAATAATAATAATTAAAAAGACAATTGTTCAGAGAACAATTGCAAGGTCTTTCCCAGTCAATGTTGTGTTTAGTGTTATGTTTTGTCATGTCACATGTTTAAAATCATCTTGATGAGATGCACATTGTCTCCAATATATTAGAGTATCCATTTCTAATCGTTTTAAAGATTTTACGATAAAAATCCCGTAAAAATTGGCAATGACCTTGACCGATGACCTTGATGACCTTTGACCTTGGGTTCAAATTGAAGATCTCTTCTTGCTGATTAATTTGATATGTTACATGACCATACTATCTGTAAGGGTTTAAAAGTTATACGCAAAAAACCTATTTCTGAAACGCCTCAAGGGCAATAACTCTTCAGGGAGTCATCGAAGAGCTTCAGTCCAAATGAGACAAATGTAGCCCTTGACATGATGAACATTTTTGCTGATATACTTTTTCAGCCATCTATTACGGTTTCCGAGTTCATCTGATAACAAGGTCAAAGGTCAAGGTCAAAGGTCACCAATGACCTTCAACCTGGCACTCAAATTGAATGTCTTTTCATGCTGATCACTTTAAACATATATGTTTACTATATTATCTGTAAGCGTTTAAAAGTTATTCGCAATTGACCTTAAATTCACAGATCGAGTCATACAGAGGTAATTTTGTAAATTTTGTTGAAAACTAAGGAGTATCTCCCTCATATAAAGCTCTGCCCTTAGTTGATTTCGGCTTTACATTTAGATCATATTGGTTGTTTGTTCTCTATCAGTTTTTAAATATCTTCGAGGTCATGGTCTTCAAATTGTTTAGATTTTATCTGCACTGAAGGTAAGTTGTCGAAATGCGCATATACAGAATTTAAATTCACAGTTACTTCGGTATTTAGTCATTTGGTACGCAATACATCAATTCCTGATGCCAAATATCTTTAGTCTTGGTCAAAAGAGTAGGAAATAATAGTATAGATAGTACAAGAAGACGAAGAAGCAGTAAAATAAATAAAATTCAAGATAAAATAATATCGAAAGACAGACATAATTTTTCATTTAATTTGTTTTTATTTTGATTCGTTATAGTAAATTAGCAGTTATTTATTGCATCAAATTGTCAAACCCCTTACCCGCCCTTTGGGGTCCCTGTACATTATTAGTTACGATCTTTTCATGTATACTGTAATATGGAGGGAAAATACCGATAAATGGTATAAATGACTGATGAATATGTGTTATAACGCATAATAGTTCATTTGTTTTGTAGGTTTGAGTGTTTTTGTATCTCCACAACCTCTATATTTTGAACAGTCTCTCAATATAATCAACAATAACAAAACTACAATCTTCAGGAGAAAATCCAAGCTCTATTATATGAGGGACAAAAGGCTTCGTCGAAGTTTTTCATAAGTTTTAAGTTCCTTAGACGTCTTTAAACAGCATGAGCAGAAGGACCAGATTCTCATCTCCGTTTCAAATATTTACAAAAACCAGTTTTAAAAGCGAAAACTAGGAAAAGTTGTGTCTTAGACATGGAATTGTAAACTTAACTGATTTTCATCGTTTAGCGGTGTTTACACAGAAATTATCCATTGAACTCTACTTCGCAGTTTAATTCTTCGGTGATAATTAGGAGTATGCATGACACTGTTTGTTACGGATATGCCATTATTAAGGTCTTTCCCTTTCAAGTGAAAGATCTTATAGTAATTCTTTTTTATTAATTCTATAATAATAATGATTATTATTATTATTATTATTCCGTCAGGTCTCTGTACAAAAACAGTTTAACGTATCATCACGAAACTTTGCGCAGAAAATGGAAGTTGTAAATGCTCTTCTGAAACCAGACCATGGACGAAATCTATTTTAATGGAGTTTTCTCCCCAAACACGGTTTGTCTTGTTATTAGATAAACTCAGAAACCGTAACCGATATCAAAATTCTAAGGGCGGGAAATGTTGCATTCATCCTAATGATGATCTGTCATGCAAAAAAAGAAAAAAAATTGGGTCGCGACCCCTGTTCAGGTTTTTGACGTCTAGATTATCAAAGTTTTCGGATTTCGAGGAAATTTGGTTTCCAAGCATTAATGACCCTGATTACAAAAATGGGGTCAAACAATTCCTTCGTCCGCTATTTTCAAAATCGCGGCCATTCGAAATTTTGTTATCGCGATAAATCGGAGACGATAAAAAATTCATGAAAACATTATATTGCAAAAATACTCGTCCCATTGAGATCTACATTTGATTCAATTAATCAAAAACTATAGAATTATAGCCCTTGACGCGTTTCGGTAAACTATTTTTGCGAATAACCTATAAAAGCTTACAGGTAATATAGTAAACATATTTGTCTTCTCTGTAGAGGTTTTTGTAAACGGTGATTGGTTCATACAATTCTTACAAACTACAGTGTTTCCGCGCGAAAAATTATTGTACTTCTTTGTTGATGAGTATAACAACAGAACCACGTGGGTTATTTGAGGCTTGCACAAGGTTATTTTCGCAACGTGTTTGCCGATTTTTATTTAACACGCAGTCGTGCTGGAGGATCATTATTTGTCATTTTTCATGACATTGAAACAAAAAAGTGCACGGACAAATTCTCGTTCGTTGTAAACCAACATGTTTCTCGTACGTATTTGTGTAGCATCTTGCAGTGTTGAATCAATCTTTACATAAAATCAATAAATGGCTATTTTTAACACGCTTATTAACGTCTTTACATTTCATTGAAGTATCGTAATAGATCAAGGCAGATTAAGAATAGCAGTTATATAACATCTTTGAGTTTATGGTTTCCCAAACGTTTAGATTTTATCTGCACTGAACAGACATAAGATGTCGAAATGCGCATATGCAGAAATTAAATTCACAGTAACTTCGGTATTTAGTCATTTACATAACAATATTGTAACTATTTCTATGATATGTAAGATTTTTATTAAAGCTGCCAGGGTAACATTCACTAAAATTGTCATATGGCTGAGAGGGTAACAATTTTTGCAATGTTACCCTCTGTTCATGGTCCAGTGATTTTCAATAAATGATTGAATTCAAAGTAACATTCAGTATAATAAAATAAATAACATGTAGCTGGGAGGGTGACATAGCAGATTGTTACCCCTCGAAAAACACTGTCAACCTCTGCTTCGCATCGGTTGACATTTTTTTCTCGGGGTAACAATTTGCTCTGTCACCCTCCCAGCTATATGTTATTTACATAATGTTTCAATTGATCAATGTGAGAAGACCTTCAATTTGAGAACCAGGCTCAAGTAGTATTATTGTTGCGCAGTTGAAATTTTGGATAAAATGCAAAATGGTTATAAATATATTATTTTACTTTCACAAAATGTATAAATTTGATTAAAAGGTCATTCGATCGTAGTCAAACATTACGAAACTATTATTTTTATCTCAACCCACGCTAACGCCGTGGCACACTCAGTGAATGGTCAGAAAACAAATATTTTATTGTTAAGTATAATATATTGCGTATGTAGTTTGTCTGTAAATTCGAAATTATAAACGATAATTGATGCTAGCTTTGTACTAACGCTTTAGTATAAACTTATTTTATTCATATAAATATTTATACATATATACAATTAATACAGAGCATAAACAGAAAATGATTCAGAAACAAGCTAACATGCTTATGTAAATCTGTTTCCTCATATTATACAACATAATAAACATGACAATAAAGCTCGTTACAGTACGAAAAATATTGATACATGAAACAATATGTGTAACTTTGACTGTTATATTAGAAAGAAAATGAAATAAAAAAATCAACAAAACAAAAAGAAAATCTAAACATCATAAGACACTAGAAAATATAAATGATAATTATTGTGGTATGTCAAGGTGTTAATCTTTTACACTTAATGATATAGTTTAGTACTGCATATTTGGATTTCGTTTGTTTTTATGCATTTTAAACCTTTTTGAAATTAAGGATTTCCTTTGTTTTGGTTCTAGTGCTGCTGATTAGGAATTAATTTCCGAAATGGCCATACAACTCATTAAAATTATTGCAGTTGGAGTTAACATATGTGTTATGGTCTCATGTTCATTTACTCCATATCCTTTCCGTGAAATATGCAACAAAAGCTTTCGCATTTTAGTAGTATGAAAAGGCCGATTCTACACTACCCCCAATTTTCCTGCATAGGACCCCCAACCCCGACGGCCAAATGCAAACGGACGGCATTCCTATTGCGCATAGGGTAAATACAAGAAACATGACTTTCGTACACAATGGATTCGTTGACGACTTCATCAGCGAAGATGCCTTTCAGGAGAAGGTACAGGACCAGAATCAGGAAGCCCCCAAATGGAAGAACTTGCCCATAGGGATGATCTATAAGATCTTAGAGGTGGCAGAAGTGGAAGGAAAATATGGCAAAAGCGCAAAATTCTCACTCTGAAAATCGAGAAGGGCTGACCACCAGGGTATGGGCCTGTCCCACGCTCAACAAAGAGAAGGGTCCTTTGCAAGGAGCTTTCGTTCGGAGCACTGGATTCAAGCTAAGCAAGAAATCTAATCAGCAGTACCTCTCATACGATCTGGTGAGAAAGTAAAAAAAAACGTGGGTTGGGGTATTAAAGTTTTCCATCCGGCGAAATACTGGATAGAAAAATTCTATATCGGGTACGCTGGGCTGGGGAGTGAGGCATCCAACGTAAAACAGGCTATATATTTTTTTCATACGAGATTTAAATGCCCCGAACGGAGCGGAGCATAGCGTAGCGAAGTGGTGGGGCGTTTTTTTCTTTTTTTTTGCAGGCTTAAAGACGTTATTATGGCGGTAAGAGACTTTTTTGGGGGGATATGATGCAAACGCATTTTTGCAAGGAAAAAGCGTAATAAAATTGATTAAAGAATATAATTCATGCCAAAAAAAATCCGCAAAAATGCAAAGTCTGCAGATGGAATTCGAACCCTGCCCGCCCGGACGTGAAGCAAACACGTTGCCACTATACCACGGGCGCTTCTATATAAGGTGGTCATTCGTGCAATGTCAATACAAAAATAGCAGACGACACTAAATAAACTGATTTCTACCCTTTTGAAGGTAAAAATAATAGTGACAAATATTTCTTTTATTATCTAGCACATATTCTGGTTAAGATATTATTAAGATATGGGGTAGACCTGGGGAAGCCTAAAAATTTCCACTCGTTTGATTTTCCTAATATTTTCAGTATCAAAACTACACATGTTCATGTCGACTTTCAGCAATTTTCAACAATTTTTACCGTCCCGTTTTATGTCTAGTGGCCATCAAAGATACCCTGTTTCCTCATGTTATTTGGTAAGTTCACGACTTGACATGATGTATAAAATTGGCTCAAATAAAATTTGTATTTGATCTAAAATTATTTCAAATGCAAAATTCTGTTGTTTAGACATGTGTGAAAGTAAGCATGAATAATGATAGTAAATTTAACGAGTGTAGGGTTTTTGAATAATGGGTGGTAAAGGGTTATTTTCGTGCAACATTTGGGACGTTTTATACATAATTCGTGTTTTCGTGTATTGTGTTTTTATTCCTCGTGTTTTCGTGTTGGCGTTATTTCACGCGCCTCGTTTTTGTCCAGATTTTGAGCTCGTGATTCGTTTTGGACATTTTATATTTCGTACGTGTTCATTTTCCTGTAAAAAAAAATCAGGACTTTTTACAATTAGAATTGTAACGGTATCGGAAAGTATCACATAGAGCAAAATTTCACAGATTTTCATTGATTTTAAGAGCTTCCAGGTAAAAAAAAAACTTTAGATAGGATACATGAATTACCAATTGTTAATGACTTTTCAAAGTTTAGGCGAACTACAAGCAGCAATTTTCCGTGTTTCGTGATTGGCCATTTTAATCACTCGTATTTCGTTTTCGGCAATTTTTAAACACCTTCTTTCGTGTTGGGGACCCCCCTTTACCACCCCCTGAAATTTTTACTCTATTTTGATCACTATTAAACATTTCTCGCAAAAAAATTCTGTCGTTTAATTTTCATCAAAAACTGAGAAAAGAAAGAAAACTAGTATATGTAAGTTATATAAAAATTTTAGAAAATTCTACTGTCCCCTTTTTTTCTTTATTGTAAAGTGGGTAAAAATCAATAAAATTGCTGAATCTGTGCTATAAATTATCTCCCTTGGAAGAAATTCGACTTTTACATACTTTCATTTATCTTTGGACAGCATCGCAAAAATGTAGAGTAAAATGCACTCATTATGAATAACTGGATGTTTGGTATTTGTTTTCATGACAATATTAATATTTATTTGTTGTGTGGAATTTTTTTTCACAATTTTAAAATTTTTGATAGTATCTATTGTACTGATTCTATTTGTTTGTGTATGTAATAAAAATGGTGAAAAACAGAGTTATCTCCTCCTACCCCAGGTCTACCCCCTTAAGATCACCAGAAGGGTCCAGCTGCGCATGCGAAAAATACAACATAAATACCCAAAATTAACATACAAAACTGTTTTATCATTGTCTAGCCAGACAATCCCTATCGCTAAACCGTTGCTCATCAGACGTCACGATCCACGACGTGGGTTCGATCTCCTGACGTTAGGTGGATTGGGTTTAGGGTGCAGGAGACCATCTTTCCAGTCAATTTCAATATGAAATATACATAAAATCAATAAGTAAAAAAATAAAGTAAAATTCAGCCCAAAAAGAGCAACGGGCAGCGATAGGGAATATCAAGTTTAAGAGGACGGTAGAAGTAGAAAGTAGAAATGTGAGCTCTGTAGGCGCCCGAAGAAAGTGAAGTAAGAAAGATAGATAAAATCCGAGCTCGGCGGGCACATGAGAAAGATAGTTGGCCTACTAGTAGATGGGAATATAGAAACCCGAGCTCGGCAGGCACCTGAAATGTCCTCCTCAACAAGGGCCCTTTGTCTTTTTTCTTATTTCTTTCCAATTTAAAAAAAATCACATTATTAGTCAAAACTTTATGAAAGTTTGGCGAGGGCTGACGCAAGTGATCCTTCTCATCGTTCTAATTTTTCAGGCAGACTGCAGAAGTACCATCTTCACCTGCCAGCTTGGACTTGTAGGTTTTGGCAAACACACGGTATCTCGATGCTTCTTTTTCTTCTTTGCGACTCGGTGCGAGATCAAGGACAGGACCATACTTCCCGTGGTACATATGCAGGCGAGGGAACTAAGGGGAATGGATGCCACATCATCTACACCGTCAGAGCAGACCCAATCGTACCACTGGTCAGCAATAGACTGCCAACGGAGAATCCGCCCAGGCCAGTGGAGACGACCTTATCAAGTCGGTTATAGATCTTCAACGTATGCTCATTTCTCCGGAGTCCTAAGATGAGCTCCTCTTCCATGCATGCGGTATGACTGACATCTACATCCATTTATTTATAGGAGCATGCCTAGCAGGGGGAGACTCTTGAAGTAAGTTAGAAAGAAAGTATTTTTTTTTATTTCATGAGGGTGACTCAATTAGACTTGATCTAATTTTCATTGAGGCTCTCCAAACATTCATCAACTAATTTCATATATATTTAAACACAATCAAAAAGCATAATAAATATACTGGCATGCATAAAACACACAAGTAATACATTTCAAGAAATGATTGAAACAAAGCTCCTTAACTAAAGCTATATTATCACAATTTTTTATATTGTATGACAAGTCATTCCATATTTTTAAAAGATTTCTTATAAAATCTATATTTAGGTTTTCAAAATAAAACATAATTTTCTGCAGATCTCAAATTATAACTGTGAACTTCATTAACTGATTGTAGAAATAAGTATTCTTGAACTTGACCACTTACTACTTTATACATCAACACCGACTTTTAATATTTGACTCGTTCAACAAAAGGTAACCATTTTAAGGAAGAAAACATGAACTTTAATAAAACTGTTTTGTCACACTCAAGCATTATTCTGGCAGCTCTTTTCTGAAGTTTTGTAATTCTATCTGATTCTTTTATTATGTACCCCCCCCCCATACTGAACCGCAGTAATCAATATATGGTAAAATGTATGAATTATAAAATGATTGTCTTACATGTAATGGTAAAAAGTGTTTTAGCTTATTTAAAAGTGCTATTTTTGAAGAAATAATCTTACATACCTTATTTACATGATACTCCCGTTCTAAATTTTCATGCCAAGAAGTTTATGGCATATGATATTTTCAATTGGGTTTTCGTTAATTCTTATAAACAGTTCTTTTTCTTTTGGAGCAAATTCTCATACATTTAGTTTTGTGTATGTTTATTACCATGCTGTTTTTATCACACCAACATTTGACAGCATTTACATAATTTTGTAGCTCATTGTTGATATTTCAGTTTATTTGTCATAGAAGTGTAATGTTGAATCATCTGCAAATAAATCTATACTTGACTTATTTATATGAAGGGATAAATTATTTATATATATTATAAATAAAAGAGGTTCTAAAATTGATCCTTGAGGAACACCGTATCTAACTGTATGTTTATCAGATTTTATATTTCCACAATGGACTTCTTGCTTCCTATTTGATAAATAAGATTTTATCCAATCTAAAGTAACTCCTCCAATATGATACAAGGTAAGTTTTTCCAAAAGAATAGCATGATCAACCAGGTCAAAGGCTTTACTGAAATCGATGCAAATAGCCCCAGCTACTTCACAATTATCTAAATATTTAAGCCTTTCGTCAATAAGTTTAGTTTGTGCAGTCTTACAAGAATGACCTTGTCTAAATCCGACTGTGATGTGTGTAGCAATTTGTTTAAACTAAAGTATTTGTACAATTGAGTATAGAAACATGCTTCTCAAATAATTTTGAAATAGTGCAGAGCACCGATATTTGTATATAATTTGACGGAGTATCTGTTGGTCCCTCTTTATGAATGGGGTTACCCTTGCATGTTTTAATTTTTCTGGAAACTGGCCACTTGTAATACTTTTATTTATTAAAAATGTTAGGGATGGAGCTATAATTTCTGCACCAAGTTTCATTATTCTAGGGACATTTTTGTCAAGACCAGCTGATCTACTCGAGTCTAAGTGCCTTTACTGCGAATAAACTTCCGCTTCCGTAATAAAATTCAATTGAAATGAGCAGTGTCTGTGAAGCCTGCTAGAGATAAAATTTTGTAGTAATATAAAATTCATATCAGATTCTTTATTCCCTATAAGTTTGTAGGTAGAGAACAAGCCTACTTTGTGAAAAATGACTCCGAATCGGAGAAAAAATATACAGAGGAAGAAGTGATTAAAATGTTAAAGTTTCTGGTCGACAATATATTTTTCCAGTTTGAAGGACTTATTTTTAAACAGACTATCGGAATTCCTATGGGCACAAACTGTGCGCCTCTCTTAGCCGATCTGTTTCTCCACTCTTATGAGGCTGAATTCATCGAAGGGCTTCTTCAAAATAAAGATAAAAAGCTGGCCCAATCCTTCAATTTTAGCTTCCGTTATATAGATGATATTTTGTCGCTAAACAACCCTCGCTTTGGTGATTTTCTTCATCTGATCTATCCAAAAAAGCTCGAAATTAAGGACACCACAGACACTTCCACACCAGCCTTGTTCCTTGACCTTCATCTTGAAATTGACAACAGAGGTAGACTTCAAGGTACTAAGCTGTACGACAAACGCGATGACTTCACCTTTCCAATAGTAAACTTCCCTTTTCTTTGTAGCAACATCCCAACAGCGCCGGCATATGGAGTTTACATCTCCCAGCTCATTCGCTATTCAAGAGCCTGTGTTCGATGCAGTGACTTTCTTGATAGAGCCCGGTTGCTCATAAATAGGCTACTTCAACAAGGGTATATTAGCCAAAACTTGAAATCATCCTTCCAGAAGTTTTACGGTCGACATCACCATCTTTTGGACCGCTATGGGATATCTGTTTCCCAGATGACAACAGATCTTCCCCTTTAAAGCTTTATTGTTGTTTTCTCCACCGCAAACGACATAAGATTTGACAATATTTTTCCATTCACAAGGAAAGATGGTGTTGTGTGATACAAATTAATGTCGCTCACGTGTGTCAAAACCATCACATTTCACTTTGTATTGATTTTCAACATTAACTTTATTTGACCTTTTTCAATAACAAGAAACAATAAACTTATTAATTTTCAGTATAAGATAACACAACGGAATTTGAGTACAAATTCCAAACTTTTAAAATTTGGTCTTGCAGAATCTCATGTATGTAGTTTTTGTATGGAGAAAAAGGAGAGCATCCTGCATTTATTTTATGAATGTTATACTGTTAGAAATTTTTGGCTTGAATTATTTGAATTGCTCAAAAGCAAATGCAATATTTATATCATATTAAATGCAAAAGATATTATCTTTGGTACTGAAGAATATGATATTTCTATTAACTTGTTACTGCTTCTGGGAAAATATTACATAAACTCATGTCGTTATAGTAGGTCATTACCTAACTTATGTGGGTTTTTTCAATTAATACAAAATATGTACAAAATTGAAATGTTGTCAGTCGTTTGGTATAAGTCCCCTGCAGTTGGACACTCTATAGAGAGGAAATGGCAAACTCTGAAAATTTTATTTGAATGACACAGTGTGAGTATATGTGTAAGTGAGAATGTGAGTGCCAGGATAGAGTCAGTAGGTAATAATTTAAATTGTGTTGCTGTGCACATGCAGTTGATGGACAGTGGCATGGTGTCATGTGCACAGCATTTATGTGATAAACTGTAAATGTAAAGTATTACCAGGGGTGAGTGTTGAGCAGGAGGTTCATTTTTTTGTTTTGTTTTTTGTTTTTTGTTTTTTGTTTTTTTTTGTTTTTTTGGGGGGGGGTTGTGTATGTGTCATATTACCCTATAATTTTTTTTTATTTTGACATTTCCACTCTACTTCTATATTTTTAATTATATGATATCAGTGTCGATTTGTTAAAAGATCCGTAACTATGTCGTGAAAATATATTTACTTGAAGTTAAACATGTTTTTCCATACACATACATATTCTTATAAATCTATCAATCAATCATTGTATTGTGTATATAACATTGGTATTTAAAATAAAGAATTACAAAAAAAAACTTTATTTGACTTGTCGTATATCTGTTTATGAACAATATTTGCTTCATTATCCTGTTTATGAACAATATTTGCTTCATTATCCTGTTTGCAGTTACGATAAAAGACACTAAGAGCCCATCTAAATGCTTCATAGCTACTAGCACTAAACCAAACTCTGAGTCTGCCTGTTCAGTCTGGGTTGCATCTAGTTTTTTTTCTGCAGGGATCCTTGTTTATTTAACGAATAATCTCTGTTTTCAGTCTGATTTACGATTGTTTTTGCTGTAGGTTTAAGCGATGTGACGTCGATGCTCATAGAAACAAGTCCAAACAAATTGACTCAAACACTATTGACGGATCTTCAAATATATTTTTTTCGCAAAAATTTGGAGTAGAATATGATAAAATTTCTTACCATATATTGTCCAATAACACAATTTTATCGGGTGTACTTCTTTTGAATATTTACCGGCTTTGAACCACTTTTCTCCTGTAATATTTTACGATGTCGAGAAGCCGATTTTTTTCCTTGCCACTCCATCTTACGTAACGTCACAATACTAAGGGCTATTGGGAACAAGGATCAATCCACTACCATCGTAGAGTCGACTTCCACTCTTCAAGTATAATCCATCAACGTAAGTAATGGCAAAGTACCTGGACTGAGATGCAGACCACGACCCTAGGGGTTCACGCAGTACCCTTCTTGAGATATAATCCGGATCCGAAGGCTTTTTGGATGGCTGCACTACCCAAACCGCTCAAGACACCCACACACAAAGCAGGCAGCACGGTTTTGGCTAGCATAGGTAGCGCAGCAGAGGCGAGATCTACAACGTGGGGGAGAAATTCACCTTCCTTTACTTTATACTTCACCTTCTTCGGGCTCATCTCCAAGACCATACCATTCTTAACACTCTGCAAGAGCTTGGTGATGCGTTGAATCTGCCGTTGAGTGAGGAACATCTTATGCCCACCAGATAGGTTGGCATGTATCAATCGGACGCTCACGGGGCAACCCTTTTTTGCCGCACGATGGATCTTCTCTGCTTGACCCTTCGTCAAGTTGAGACCGTACTCTTGATAATCCATTCCTTTATACCTCACACAGATGGAAGCGGATGGTGAGATACTCCCCTCGGAGATCGATGGGCCGACCGTCTTGATCGGTCATGTAAGTTTGCATGTGGTCGATGGTCTTCAGAGTCACGGGTGAGTAGACCAGATTCTTGGGGTCTGGATGATATTCATGCCCGGATCGACCCCGGGAAAGAAACTATAGATGGTGGACTGCTGGGTGCCGTTGACGTTACCACCGTGAATGATATCACTATTCACGAGGATGCTGTTGAAGCTGATGATATCGAAGATATGCTCACCCTTCTCGTATCCATGCATGCTCTTGTCCTAGATATACGTTCGGCCATCGAATCCAAACACCGTATTCAGGCTACTGGCCACGTCGAAATCCACTTGGTAGCTTCTGGCGAGGGTGAGCGTTGGTCTCAGAGTCGCGCAGTTGGCATCGAGAAGGATCTTACCCTTGTTTTTGCTGAGCCGCATTTGCCGCTGGATCTCATCGTTGATATCGTCGATGCTATAGGAGCCGGTGCTCAGGGCGATGGGAAACCAATGTGCACATTCGTCTGGGGAGTAGCGGAAGGAATAATTTCCGGCATGGAATTGGGGATGGAGTAGTATGTCTCCAAATTCACGAGTGCCATTTTGTAAGATTTCTCCTCGTGTAGTTGGAGGGGTGGGTTGAAGCGGGTCAAGACGATGGAGGAGAACCCATGCTTGTGTTCGGTATAGGTGGCAATTTTCCGCAAAAGTGAAGCGTCCATTATTTAATCCTCCTCAGAAGACGCTCATCTTCTGACCATCGGATTCGAACTGAAGGATTCGATCGGAGATGATGTGAGCGTAGGCTTGGGTATTGGCAGGGACGTAGCGCTCAAGTCGGTTCGAATCTGGATATCAACGGTCGATTGTTTCAACCGCTTTACTGATCAGTCACGTCGATGACAAATAGGGGATAGAGATCGATGAAGGCGGAGGGGTAGACGCCACCATTGCTCAGCAGACTTTCCATACGGTAGAATTTCTTGCGGAATTCGGCGACCTCCTTATAGATCCTAGCGATCGTGCATTGGTTGAAGCAAGCATTATAATCCACGGCAGGGTAGCGATAGGTATTGAGGGTTACGTGAATATTTCGCAATCGGCAGTGATCGAAGATGAAGGGGTTTGCTTCTTTGTCGTTACTCTTATCGGTCTGGAAGGCGACAATCACCCATCGGGGTCTTTCCGGGCTGCTTCTAGAGGAGAGACGCCAGGTAAAATTATTGCTTTCGGGGATGGCGATCGAATCGCACTGCCTCATGCGGAAGCCGATATCTACCTTCACCTTGCTCTCGATGGTCTTATAGAGCCGCAGCTTCTGGTCGTCGGAGGGCATCACGTGAGAGACGAACCAGGAGAGCTTGCTTATGACGATCTTGCTGGGATCCTTGATATTGGCAGCATCCCTGAAGATGGCGTAATTATCCGATGCGCGGACGAGAGTGAGCTCATGCTTGAATCCGTAGAGCAACTTATCGTAGTCCTGGGCAAAACCGAATATATGCTACAAGGGGATGGTAAACGGGAAGGATCCTTATTGGCGGGCTTGGCGATGACGTATGCCTTGCGGAAGGCAAATCCCAGATTTGGGACGGCGGCGGCGGGGGAGGTATCCTTGAACCATAGCTTGTTGAGACCTTGCGATTTGGAGAAGTCGTCGGGGGTACGTCAGCATCCCCAGTATGGTGGTGGCGATGCCGGATTATTGAGGTGCTCAATCTGCTGGCCGGAGAGTCGGTAGCCGATGCTACGAAAGAGATACATGGCGGCGTTATGGATGAGCAATACTAGATTAGCGTCGGCGTAGGCGGTTCCATCGTTCTTCATGAGTCGGCCTTCGATCAAGAGATAACTTTGCGACATGGAGGAAGAGACCCTGAGTCTCGATATTGATGCGGATATCCGTATCAGCATTATTCAGCTGACCCATATTCGTGAACCTGATTCTCCTGGAGACTTTCATCGAAAGTCAGTCCTTCGGTGATAGTAAGCATATCGGCCATCATATATTTAATTATAGCGCTGGACGAAGTCGTGGACGGTTGCGATGCCACCACTCGAGAAGAGATTATTGAGGCAGACCTGCTGCGGAGGGGTCATCTTGGATGGGGCTGGGGGTTTCTTTTTGCGGGTGACTTGATAAACGACGTGTCTACGGCCTTCGTCGTTCCTTTCTCCAAACCCCTGATTGCTGCATTGGAAGCGGTGCTCACGGCCTTGCCTCCCAACGTCTTCTCGGCAGAAGAGGTCAATACTCGTCCAGCTAGACTGGCGATGGTATCAGAAAATCCTCGTCCACCGACTGCATATCTCCGGCGATAACCGTGATTCACTACTAAGAGCATCGTAAATTTATTTAGAGGAGCTTTCGATGCAGCTTCTCGTACTCCTTCCTGCTGATATGGTTGGATTTCCTCATGGCGTCGAGGATGACCACGATTTCGTTGCGCACCCCATTATTCCCAGCCTGGTGGCCAATAGGGGGCGGCGCAAAGATCGAGACGATCCAGCAACTGGTCAAAGCATTTGGGAAGAAAGACGTTCTGGACCCCACTCCTATACTAAACTTGCTTATATAGATACGAGACAATCTCCTTCCACTTCTTGCTTTTGCTCGTCTTGCGAGAGTGCAGAATTGCCTTGGTACATGGCACTCGATGTTCGTAGAATAGCACCTCGAAATCATCGGGATGCTTCATGACCATCAGCTCCAAAAAAATGGGGTACCCCTATAACGCTCAACGTTGACGATGATATCATCGTCGACAGTGACGGGTAGACTCCCGATCATAATGGCACCGTCTTCCACTCGCAATCCAAAGGTATGATCGGCTTTGGAAGTCATACTGAGCTGAAGATAATAGGTTGCCCATGGACCAAGCTTTTTAGTCAGTGCTTGCTCGATGGGTAGTGGGTGGTCGTGGTTCTCAACAACAGGAGAAAGGACAGGCACGGGGGTGGGTAGGGTGAGATCACCGATCTTTTTTGTGATCTGGGAAGCGGTCTCCTTTTGCGTCTCGACGACGGGCTTGAATATCTTGGAAAGGTCGCGAAAGGTCGCGTCTTATCCAGACGACGATGCATATCGTTACCCTGGATACTACGCTTGGTCTCCTGAAGGTCCCTAGCAAGTGCCTCATGCTGCTTAGGATCGGGGATCTTGATGAACATCATTTTATTTATAGCATCTCGAACGCCCCTAAGCGATGGGACGAACGCCCCTTAGCGATGGGACGAACGCCCCTAAGCGATGGTACGAACGCCCCTAAACGTCTATGCATTTGGGAGAGCAGATGACTTCAGTCCTCCCCGCGATTTTATTATCGTACTCTCCCCCACCATCTGGACTTTTACGCCCGACCAGAGGGTGGTGAATTTGGGCATGGTAATAATCTCTTCGCGGATACGGTGCAAAGCCTTACCGCGAGCGATCGGAGCTCAACACCGGCAGCATGACATATGAAATAGTCTCGAATGCCTCTTGCATTTATCGATCGGTGATATGGAAGGGTACGTGCATTGATGACCGCGAACCGTCTCGATGCAGCACTGGGGTCCGGGCGGCGGCCGAGGTCCGGTGGGAATGGGAATTTTGTGCTCGCACTCAGGGGTCTTGGAAGATTCCCGTTCCAAGTCCCTTTGATTTTTCTGGAAAAATTCCTGCAAATGATTCATTCTTTATCTTATACTCGATAGAACTCATCCAGATTGCTGAGGTGAGATCGCTGCAATGGTCCCGGCGGATATGGTCGCGATTCTTGGCATCATCCTCGAAGAGTAAGATGAAGTTGGCATTCTCCCGGATCGATTGCTTCGGGAGCTTGAAGTAATTTTGTCTGAGGTAGAAGCAATCCACGTTATTTTGGCGCTCGCGAACGTAGTAATCTTCGCACTTGCTCTGCCCGCCGTGCGCAGTCCCGGCTTATGAATAGGCCCGCAGCATCCTCTGAGCTTGGAGTATGAGTCTTCCTAACAGAGGACTCCGAGGGAACCCCGGGATATAGAAATACGACCTAGTATCTCCGGCTTGCGGGATGTGACCCCTCCTAAACAGGGGCTGACCCCGAGGATCCCGGGATATAGAAATAGGACCCATTCTGTGGTTGTGCCGGATAAATAAATACACAACCCATCTTTCGGATGGGATGTAAACTCAGGTCCACGTGTTGGAAGAAATGCCACGCTTCCTGCACGTTAAAGAACCCTTGTAGCAAGCTTTTTTGAGTGGTCCGTAGGTGATCGGCTACAAGGCTAAATTATCCGCCCTTTTCGATTTCGCCCTACTTTTCCAGTGGCAGTCAGAATTTCCCGTCTCATGGCCCTTTCCATACCCAAAAGTGCTTATTTGTTGAAAAACTTGTTCTCGTCTTGATATAGCTGAAATATTGCTGAGTAGACGTTAAACAATATTCAATCAATCAATCACTTGCTCTGCTTGCTTAGCAGCAAGTCGTCGAAGACCAACAGATTCTTGAGAGAGGGGTCGAGGTCGCGAGGGTCGGGCACGTAGCTTACCTGCTCGAAAAAGATTGATTGATTGATTGATTGATTGAATATTGTTTAACGTGTACTTAGCTATATTTCAGCTATATCAAGACGAGAGCAAGTTTGTTAATAAATAATCACTTTGGGGTATGGAAAGGGCTATGGGACTGGAAATTCTTACTGCCACTGGAAAAGTAGGGTGAAATCGAAAAGGGCGGAGAATTTAGCCTTGTAACCGATCACCTACGGACCACCCAAAAAAGAGCTTGCTACAAGGGTTCTTTAACGTGCAGGAAGCGTGGCATTTCTCCCAACACGTGGACCTGAGTTTACATCCCATCCGAAAGATGGGTTATGTATTTATTAATCCCGCACAACCACGGAATAGGTCCTATTTATATATCCTGGGATCCTCGGGGTCAGTCCCCGTTTAGGAGGGGGTCACACCCCGGAAGCCGGAGATACTAGGTCCTATTTCTATACCCCGGGGTTCCCTCGGGGTCCTCTGTTTGGAAGACTCATACTCCAAGCTCAGAGGATGCTGCGGGCCTATTCATAAGCCGGGACCGCGCACGGCGGCTCGAAGAAGGGCTCGATTCCACTTGGTTGAGGCGGTGGCTTCATCACGTCCACCACGTCGATCAAGGAGTGCGGATAGCGATCCTTGATGAAAAGAAGCTCGCGGATATCGTCTTTCGAGAATCATTTCCCAAGCGCCCGCCGCAGCAGCTGATAAATGGGCTGGTGGAGCAATTTTCCGAAGACGTAGATTCGATCGTAGTCGACCCATCCGTCGCGCAGAAGGAGGTTATTCAGCAGGGACGTCTTGCCGCAGTCTGGTTTTCCAATAATCAGACCTCGGATGGATAGCCGCGGGAGAGGAAAGTGATTATGCCTACTTGCGGTAGGCTCGTCGCACGTAAGGTCTTCAACGTCCATTTATCTATATAGAATGGCAATGTTCTGCTTGAAATGCAAAAGTAAGACGGTGACGAAAGGCTTGAGCGAGGTATTGACCAGAAATAGCCAGGCTGCGCTGTCTGCGGCTCCCAGAAGTCCCAATTTATCGCTGCGTCAGGCGCTGGGCTCTGGAATAAGATGCTTAATCGCATGCCCGTGGAAATGCACTTACCGGGCCATAATTTCACCGGCCCCGGGACCAACCTCAGAAAGCGCCTGAATGCAGATGGTACCCCAAAAGTTGGTCGATGCCACCACGATCTATGCTATGCGAAGCATAAGGATACGGCCGCACGCAATGCAATCTGCGATAAGACGATGCTAGCCTCCATCGATGCCATTCCTAATCCCACTGCGCGAAAGCTTCGAGCGTGTCATCGTCAGACCTATCATCGGCACCAAAGCACAATTTGGGCTGGGCATGAGGAAAAAAAGTAAGATGGTAGGATGAGCTAGCCGAACAGCTGCATAAGCCAGTCCGACGCAAAGTCCAGAAGCGTCGCGCTTGGTGGTAGGTGGGGTGGAAGAGACCTGGGCAGCCGATCTCGTAGATATGAGCGCCTTCCCCGCGATCATCGAGGCTTCAAATACCTCTTGAACATCATCGACGTCTTCTCCAAATACGACTGTTTGGTGTCGCTCAAAGATAAGAAAGGTGCCACGGTGTGAGATGCCTTTCGGACTGTCATCCAGGATCGAATGCCCCAGAAGCTATGGACCGATAAAGGCACGGAATTTTATAATCGTTAGATGAAGGATCAGCTCTAGAAGGACAACGTCGAGCTCCACTCTAACGAGAATGAGGAGAAATCGAGCGTGGTGAAGAGTTGGAATCGTACCCTGAAGGAGAAGATGTTCACGAGGCCAAGGTCTTCTGGAATCTTTACGAAGATCTCCAAACCATGAAGCCTCATCGATTCGACGTCGGCGATAAAGTCCGGATCATCAAGAAGATGGGCATTTTCGAGAAGAGATACACTCCGCGCTGGATGGAGGAAGTCTTCACCATCTTTCGGGCACTAGCGACGCAGCGTCCAACCTATCGCCTCAAGGACTTTTACACGAGCCCGAGCTGCAGCGCACTAACTATATCTATCGTATCGATAAAGTCTTGCGGTGGCGAACCGGGTGGCGTGAAGGAGGCCTAAATAAAGTGGAAAGGATATCCCGCTAGCTTTAATTGCGGGATCAATCAATCCGACTTGCAATAATCCTCCATCGGCAATCTTTCCGGTCCCTTGAGAGGGACCAGATCAGGGGAGGGGTAATTTTGACGGGCCGCTTTTACCTATCGGTTGTGTTAGCCTTATTTTCCTATCGAGATCGTCTATCTTATCTTGCATGCTTACTACCAGCTCCTGCCAACTCTAAGCATACCATCCCTTGGTGATCGGCTCGTCTGCTTGCCCCCCTCTGGCAGATTGCGGATCGCGTGTCCTTGCGTATCGATATCCCCTTCCATCTTGTCACCTGGCATTTGTAAGCATGCACTTTGCCATATATTTCTCGATGCGGTCGAAGCGTTTCTTCTCTTCTTTGAGTGCTTTCTGGGTCGCACTGAGCTCTGCCTCTAGATCATCGATACCTTTGGAGCCCTCCTTCAGCTGGAGATTGCCCATCTCTTCGTGATTGTGCCCGAGCGATCCCGTGGCAATCAAAGACTTGTGATGCGACGATCGTTCATATCGAGATCCTGAAGCATCCACCAGACGGGCATGCGCTTCCTCGAGTGAGATCTAAACTTATCCATTTATTTATAGGTCGAAGATCATCTCCTCGAGCGTCCGACCTTCCGAAAGAAGCTCCAATACGTGCGAGCAAAAGTGTCCACAGACAACGTCGCCGCGATGCTGAAGCTCATCGGTATTATATCGAATCTTCGGTTGACGATCTCTATTGGTGGGGGTAGACCGTAAGGATCGAAGTAAACTTTGAGTCCTCCACGCTTGTGCCAGCACGTCCAGTGCGTGCTGGGGCCATCGCGATCGTCGTGATTCAGGATGCCGCATTCGATGGGTCTTGGGGTGGGTGGTAGTGCATAACGCATGAATATGCCTAATTGTCGAGGAATTTCTCGGGCAATGTCAGCTTCCTCCAGCTCTAGATTCAAGAGGGCTGGTTGGGGAGGAGGTTGTCGTGCACTCCTATGCTGCTCATTTATATAGGTATTCGTAGTTTGCAAAGTGGGAGGGGCATCGGCACCCGTCAGGGCCTACCAAATGCCTCAATTGCGAGCTTCTGCGATTCGATAATGTCCGTGGGCGAGGGTGCTGATACAGCCGGGGACACTTGTGACACTTGTCGTCTTTGACAGAGAGCGCGATCTTGTTAATCTCCTCTACGTAGATCTGATGGAGATGGCTCCGGATGATATGCATCGGACGATGGATTTCTTGCTGGATGGTGAGACATCGCTTGTAGTCCTCGAAGGCGATGCTGCGCTTGATGACGCTTTTGGTGACTCCCTTCGCCTTCTTGGTGGCCTGACTGTCATCTTGAAGGCGTAACGCTTCGCCCGGAGCCCCACGAAATCGGTCATGATCTTCACGCCGGACTCGTCCTTTAATACCCCGAGGACTTTCTTATTCTTGCCGGTTGGGATGCCGGAGGGATGCTCAACGGGGTAGTTGGACGTATCGAATTTGACCTCGACGTGCCTAGCGATATCCTGTTAGAAGTCGTCGGTCTTGATCTCATAGACCAAGCTGTCGGTGTCGGTGAAGAAAAGCCGCGCGCGATCACCGTACATCTTCCTCATGAATCCATAGTGAAATCTGACATGAGGATCTTCGAAATATCCAAGATGCAGGCTCCAAGGTAGATCGGCTTGTCAAACCTCAGCTTGATCTTCATGTGGACGGCTGCTAGATTCTCAATAAGGACCACTCGACGATCGAAGTTGGGCTTGGCCACGAGCTTCAGGGCCTGCTTCTCGGTGGTGACCAGTCTGACGTCTACGCGCTTCCGGATATTCTCCATGGTCTTGCCAAAGACTGAATTGACCATGAGCTTGAAGAAATCCTTCTCGGAGTCGGTCTTGGCCTTGGTGCGAAGACCGGTATTCAGATCAACGTAGTGCTTGAGACATGGGGATTGCCTGACCCTGATGATCCGACGGCATTTCGTGAGCTTCATGCCAATCTCCAAATATATCTTGAGATTTCGATAGTGGAGCGTATATTTTTCACGCTTGCCTAGATGAGGCACGAGCTTGCGGACTTTGTCGATCTTCACGTTTTTGAGCGCGAGAGGGTAGTCGTTGTGGGCGTCGTGAAGATCCTGCGGATATTCGAGATCACATTCTACCATGGCGCCATATTCGTGGTCGTCGGGATAGCTGAGAATCTCGTCGATATCCTCCGGCAAAGCCCAATCAAATTCCTCCGTTGAAAGATGCTGCGACATCGCCCACCCGTAAAGATTATTGGCATCGAGGTAGGTGAGATACTTGATGGGCTGGGAGCAATCATAGCTCTCCATGTAGGGTATTGGCCTGGGCACGGCGGTGAGAGATCATGGCCACACCCTTCCCTGGTCGCCTGCTCAAACATCATTAGCATATCTGGACCGGAAAGAAACTCCAATATTTTCCCAGTGTTTTTGAGGGCGGCGTCGTAGGACAATCCGGGCGATGTGTAGTAGTTGGCAGGATCAAGCCCATAGTGAGTCTGGCAGATGTTCCTGAAATTTTCCACTATGTCGGCCAGCAGGAAGACGTCGGTTTCTAGGTAGAGATTGTGATAATCGCGTAGGTTTTTGCACTCGAAGGCCTCCCTGACTCTCTGGGAGTCTGCGTAGTCCTCATCGGTAATGCCCTCCCCGGAAAGTGTGCTGTAGAAGGCTTCTTTGGGTGGGAGCTGAATCTCTTCCAGCTTGGCCGGCCTATTCATATAATCGTAGGGAAATACCCCTTACGAATCATCATCTCGTTGCGATCGCCAAATCTGGCTTTTACGGTCTTGAATTGGTCGCGGGTGAGGTTCTTGGCTAGATTTTCCAGCGAGCAGAGTAATAAGCGCACCGATGGGGTAGACCTCTTTCTCGAATCCGTATACGTTGACGTTGATGGTGGGATTCTGCCTCTCAGATTTATTGATCACCCCGAGCGAGACTGGGAATTCGATGCCTTCGAATTTTAGCTCATCTTCCCATTTCTTGTACTGAGCTACACGGTAGGCATTATTGCTATCTACCTCATCATGATGAAGGGGCCGCCAGTATCACCCACTGGAAGCAGCAATCATCTTCATTTTTCACATTGACGATCGCCTTCTTTTTCGCGCGAGTCGATGGGGTTGGTATGAAGGAGCCCTCCTTGAGTGGCTTCAATTTCTTGAGATGGATTTCTAGCTTCTCGATGTGTCCGAACGTCAACCCGCTCACTTCCTGCATGTACTTTGACATATTTTCCTTGACCTTTGCCATCATGAAGGCAATCTCCTATTCGAGGTCAGATGATTGGGTGAGGGTAGTCATGTCTAATCGAAAATAAGGGGTGATGTAGGTATTTTCTCCGGTCGCAAGGTTGGTCTTCACCATTTCTGCTAGAAGCACTAAGTGCACCTTCGATCCCTTCTTTTTGGTGAGAGCATCTGAGATTGTGGTGGAGATTGCCGACTTACTTTAAGAAATGTGGTCACGTCGTGCGACTTTAAGGATTCGATGACGATCGAGCCTAATCCGCCATTTAGAGCTTCCCGCCTATCGGTGACCCCGATCTCATCCTCGACCGGGGCGTTTTTGATGTCCTCATCCACCAGCTTGATCAGATCGTCTCTCTTCAGCTGAAAGTACTAGGTGAGGCCACGATTCTTTGCCAGCGCTTTGAGCTGCTTCTTGCTGAAGACTTCCTGGAGGGCAAATTAACGGGTGATTTTCTCCTCGATAAGCTTCACGAAGGCCTCTTTGTTTTTTCCTACAGACCCTCATCCTTAGCTATTTGGCGGAGGGTCTTCATGGTCTCTTTGACCACCATCTTACCCTCGACGGGGAAGGTGTCCTCCTCGTCCGTCTCGCTTGGTTGCCTTTTATTCCTCCAGCAGAGACCGTCCTTCCAGGGCTTAAGCTTGCATGCTCTTGCAGAACTGCCCCTTCTTCCTCTTGAGTGGGTAGCCGGAGCTGGTATTCTGCTTCCCTGGTTGGTGCTCAAATCGCTGGACTTGCTCCGTCCCGAAATTTTGACACTGCTGGGTGTGCTCATCCACCTGCGTCAGGTTGGGGGCATTGCAGCACTGCTGCTGCTTTTGGGGGGTTTGGGTGCTATCCTCAAAATCTTCTTCATTCTCCAGAAAGAAATCCTGGTACCGATCCATCATATTTCTTTTGGATTCCATCCTTTTATTTATTTCATTTTGTGAAATCTTTCCCTTTAATGTGTCCTTATCCCAACTTTCCTGTGGGGCGGTTTGTCTACCAGCGAATGCCATTCTCGTATACCCTATGCTCAATAGGAATGCCGTCCGTTTGAATTTGGCCGACGGGGTTGGAGGTCCTATGCAGGATTCCCTTTGAAAAATTTGGGGGTGGTGTAGAATCGGCCTTTTCATACTACTCATTTTGATCATCAGATAAATCAGGAGATCCAAAAATTAAGCAACTATTATTTAATATATATAATTTTAAACAAAATTCAAAGCTGCAAACAAAGTCAGTCTTAGTAGAAAATATCTCGGACAATGAAAGAAAAAGTTGGAAGGGGCTTCTAAGGCGCCGCAACACACAATTGGGAGAGTCAACAAGATTTCTCATGAACAAATGTAAATTGAAAGAACTGCAATCCATACGTATTCCAGTATGCAAAATCTGACCCAGTCTATTACCATAAATATATGTTGGAATCCTGTTGCCATTATTACTAATCTTTTCCTTAAATAATCTAAGTGTTTCACAGTTCCTGATATGTTCAGGAAGCTTGTTCCATTCTTTTATAGAGGAAAGTAAAAAATAATCAGAATACAAATTGGTTCTGGTCCTAATCTAATAAATTACTAGATTGTGATTATGACGATCAGAAATAGAATTAGGAACAAGACTACTTAAATATTCAGGGGTCTTATAATTTACCATTTTAATTTGATTTATCATCCGCCTGTCAGAGAGTTTTTCCCAGCCAGTTTCTTTATATAACATAAGAAGTCAGTTATTGTAAACTTTACTAGGAGAAACATATCCCGTTGTAAGTATTGTCCCTGAAAAAAAGGTTTAATTTTCTTTTTAAATTGCCAAGGTCAAGGTCAAACTTTCGACAAATATGGTAAGTCCAAATGCATGAAGCTCTCATCACATACCAAATGTACAAAACCTAGCACTTAATGACTGCCTTGTAGAGGCAAGGTTGAAGTTTTTTTTTAATTACTCGCAGGGCAAGGTCAAGTTCAAAATGTCTTAAAATATGTTGACTCCAGACAGCTGGCATCATACGAAAGTCATGTAACCGATATGAATATACATATCCTAGCACAAATTAATGACTGCCTTATAGAAGCAAGGCTATTTTTTACATTTCAGGATAAGATCAAGGTCAAAAACTGCAAATATGGTATCCCTAGAAAGCTCTTATCATATGCATTTCACATTCAAATATTAACAAGATGTCTTTTGTTAAACACTTATGCCCCCGAGCAACAGTTAAGAAGAAACATCAAGCATGAAAAGAAATTGATGATGTGCTTCTAACAAATTATACGTATCTATAAATTTTGGTATCAATTGAATAGTTAAATCATCACAAACATGACAAGTAATGATATTAATTGGTTGCAAATACCATGAATACTGAAGTCACTAAACTGACTCTCCACACCAGATCAGAATCCCAGCATTATTAAGAAGTAAAACAATTTCTATCCCCTGAAAGTATTTTTTACCAATTGTGTTTCTGTATATAAGTGCTATCAGTTCTTTGATTGCATCATGCATATTTTCATATACATATGTACACTTTATCAGTACTGGTTCTACCGGGATTTGATGAATAACCAGAAGAATAAAGACGAAAAAAGAACTGGATATTGCTTCAGGACGTTAAAAATATTTGATGTGACACCCTCAATCATTTATATATTTATAGTAATACCTGTCGTTAGAAATTTGAAAATAATAATAAACAGAGTAAACACTATTAAAACACTTGTCTCATAACATTTAATGGAGTTTAAAATAAAGAAACCATGGTGAATAATATGAAAGATCTTTTTTGCAGTAGATTACAAGAAATATTTTTTGTAATCTACTGCAAAAAAGATCCACAAGGAATCCACATGCAAAATATGAAAGCCATTTCACTTACCATTTAAATGATATAGGAAATGTTAAAGTCTATTATTTTTTTTTTGCATGAAGTCCATCACATGTGAAGATCGTCATGAGGTCAAATATTCTGAGACATAAGTTGTCGAAATGCGCATATGCAGAATTTAAATTCACAGTAACTTCGGTATTTAGTTATTTCGTACCATTGGGTTGATGCCACTGCTGGTGGACTGTTAGTCCCGAGGGTATTCACCAGCCCAGTAGTCAGTACTTCGGTGCTGACCCGAAAGCCGATTCTATTTGGAACCTTAATACAATATCTATTTTTTTGTAAATTTTGTTGAAAACTGAAGAGTATCTCCCTCATGCAAAGCTCTGTCCTTAGCTGAATTTAGCTGTTCATTTAGATCATATTGGTTATTTGTTCTCTATCAGTTTTTTAAACATCTTTAAATTTACGGTCTTCCAAGCATTTTGATGTTATCTGCACTGACGTGACATAAATTGTCGAATTGCGCATATGCAGAAATCTAAATTTACAGTAAATTTGGTATTTAGTTATTTGAAAGGTCTTGTTCAAAGGAATACACATGCAAAATATGAAAGCCTTATCACTTACCATTCAAAAGATATATCCAATGTTTAAGTTTTTTTGTAGACACACAGACAGATAAACTAGAGGCTCAGAGACTGAGCCTGTATCGCTCACCTGACAAAATGCTTCTATGCCATGCATGTCTAAAAATGATGTTTATTACCAATGGGGTCTAATGTTTAACAATGTTCTCCATTAGCACCCGTGTTTTTCTTCTGATGCTATTGAAATGAGGTTTTTTTGCAAAGGATCTTCTATACATTTAGTTAAATTTCCTTGAATAGTTTCAGAGAAGATGATGAAAATGATGGTTTTCTAATACATGGCTCCAATGTTAAACTATGTTCTGCATTGGCGGCCATTTTTTATCGGATCTAAATGAAATAATCCATTTTTGTAAAGTATCTTTAGTGCATCATTCCTGTAAACTTTGGTTGAATTTGTTTCAGTGCACGTGGTTTCAGAGAAGAAGATGAAAATGTGATTTTTCCCATAGGGTCCAATGTTAAAACCTAAGTTCTGCGCTGGCCGCCATGTTATTGTCAGATCGGAACGAAATAAGCAATCATTGTTAAGGACCTTTAGTACATCATTCCTGTAAAGTTTGGTTGAATTTGCTTCAGTGGTTTCAGAGGAGAAGATGAAAATGTGATTTTCCCATAGGGTCCTCTGTTTAACTGTTCCATGCTAGCGGCCATGTTTTTTATCAGATCGGGACGAAATGAGCAATCTTTGTTAAGGACCTTTAGTACATCATTCCTGTAAAGTTTGGTTGAATTCGCTTCAGTGGTTTCAGAGGAAAAGATGAAAATAATATTTTTCCTATGGGCCCAATGTTAAACTATGTTCCATGCTGGTGGCCATGTTTTTGTCGGATCAGAACAAAATGAGCAATCTTTGTTTAGGACCTTAAGTACATCATTCCTGTAATGTGTGGTTAAATTTGCTTCAGTGGTTTCAGAGGAAGAGATGAAAATGTGATTTTCCCATAGGGTCAAATGTTAAAATATGTTCCGTACTGGCGGCCATGTTTTTTGTCGGATCAGAACGAAATGAGCAATCTAAGTTAGGAACCTTTAGTACATCATTCCTGTAAAGTTTGGTCGAATTTGTTTGAGTGGTTTCAGAGAAGTTCTGCGCTGGCGGCCATGTTTTTTACCTGATCGGAACGACATGAGCAATCTTTGTAAACTACATCTAGTACAACATCACTGTGAAGTTTGGTTGAATTTGCTTCAGTGGTTTCAGAGGAGAAGATGAAAACGTGAAAAGTTAACAGACGACGGACGGACGTACGGAAGACGGACGCCAGTTGATGGCAAAAGCTCACACTGACCCTTCATATGAGGATTATAAAGGACAAACAGGAATGAGTATTCGCAAACGCATGACAATCCACAGAAAGCAAATTCGGGATCCAAGCACAAGAAACATTCCACTCAGTGAACATATTGAGACATGTGCGGGTCAACAATTACCGAACTTTAAAATATTCCCGTTTTATCAGTTCGCCGAAAATATTACGGAACAACAACGAATTAATAAAGAATTTTATTTTATACGCAAATACCGTCCAAGGTTAAACGGAACAATAAATTGACGTCATAGGAGAGGAGCTCCAACAACCTTCGTCATGAGTAACGTTTAGACAGAACTCGCCCATGATTATCGCTGTAGGCAGCGTGAAACCGGTTGGGACAATTATGGAACATTTAATGTTATATTCAGTAAATTTTACGAATATTATTTAACAATACATTGTGCATTTTCAATATTTCGTTTTTCTTTATATTATATATATATATATATATATATATGTTTCACTGTAAAGTTTATTAATTTACGACATGATCAGTCAATTGAAGACCATATACGGAATCAGTGATTACTTAACAGTTGGTGCAGTCGAAGACCACGAATTTCACTACTACAATAGTAGCTCGGGTTGCAGAATGAACTTCAGCTTGTGCATTTGTTTGTACTAATTGATTGATTATTGGTTTATACATCAACTTTCTAATTAAAAAATTGCATCCAAAATTGAATGATTTTCTGCATCTATACAGAATATACTTTTTATTTACCTGTTGTCAATTACGTTTACCCTTGCCATTTAGTATACAGGTACGTGTATGCCATTCAACTTCCATGTACCATATCTGAAGTTTTTGCACATATTTTATCATAACTTTTAATCTGCTCTGAAGAGACATTCAATATCAGAATAGCTATCTGCAGAACTACAAATTTACTGCAATTTTGGTATTTATCGATGTTTCCAAGTAAATCTTTCTTCTATTAAAGACAGGAAGGCTGGTCACTGAAAAAGCACAATTAACACAACTCTATATGCTTAAACTTTATTGCTATATAGCAGAAGCAAATTATATAAACATTGCAAACCTAAATTAAATTTCTATCAAAATTCAAATACAAAATATTGAATATGAAAAATATAAACATCTTCTGATATACTAATGTTTGATAATGTGAAATAAAAAGTGATGTTTATATGTAGGTTATGCATGTAATACTTCAGGTAATGAAAATTCTGTAGAGTGTTTGCCCTTCACTGAATTTTGAATTTTGATTTGTGTAGGTCATGCTGTTTAATTTTTGTCTTTTGCCCTTCAAAAATCAATTAACAGAAAGGTAATTTTTCTCTATTTTTTTACACTCACACATTTTTAAAAATATAGGTATTTTTTTTTCTTTCATTATAGATCTAATTATAAGTGAGTAAACATAGGCATTAACTAAAATAATACAAATTAAAGTTAATTTTTGCTGATGAAAAATATTTTGGTAATTTTATGACTTATCAACCCCGATAAAATTCAAAAAGAGTGGTTTGCAACTTTTATAAAAGCATTCTCGAAATGTACAAGTTGATATTTCTTTATCTTTACAAAGTTTTCCCTTCAAATTAAACAGTGATATCCCCCGTTTTAAGTTTATCAGTTCTTCCACTGGCACATTGATTGTGAGATCATTATGAGAAAAAAATGAATATACTAAAAGGTTACATTCAGTTTGAAGTTTTCTTCAATGAAAACATTCATTATCTTCAAATTTGATTAAAAACTTGAGATCACAAATTTATATGTAAAATAGGATCAAACCTTTTTTGGGGGGAATTTCAAGTATACTGTTGATGGGGGATTTGATACATTTTCTTTTTGAAATGACTTTATTGAATTAGCGTGGGCATTTATCTGCTTATTCTTTAAAAAAACGTTTCTTCAATCATTGGAAGAAAAGTACATGTATCCGATTCAACACCAAGTCAGATGAGGATCTGGATGATATGATAATAACTTATGGAGTTTTTATCTATACATTACCAAAAATTGCCAAGATCACAATTTCAAGTCTTCGTTAAACTAATATATGTAAATTCTATTTCACAAATGCTAAATATTGATTAATGTAGATTACTAGGTAACTGTTAAGACTGCAATATAATGCATAAACTCTTCATATGTTATTTCTGATAAATAATGCTGGCTAAAATAAAAATAAAGGGCTACGCCGAGGGCAGCATGATACGACCGCAGCATGTCGACCACTGAAATTTGAACAAGTGTAAACTAAAATGAATGTGGACACAGTAATTTGCTGGACACAATAAGGACCTTGTCACAGAAATTAACTGGACACAAAGTAGTGAAAATAAAAATTAGCTTTTTTAATCCCTTATTACTAGGATATTGTAAGAGCTAAGAAATTCTGTTGATTACCATCAAGAAAAATCCAAAGAAAAAACTCAGGTTGAAATCCAATGAAAAATAAAGATTTCACATATTTTGAAGTATTGCAAATTGGCGCCTTTGACCCATTATAGGTTGGAAACCAAAGACCAACGCAAAATATACTGCCACATCACTGAAAGCTTAAAATGAGAACAATCAAAACATAAAAATCCAATCAAAATCTAATGAAAAATAAAGACTTCACATATTTCTACTTACTGCAATTTTAACCTCTTTGACCCCTTATAGCTCGGAAATGGTAAGAGCTACATCAAATCTGTGGACATACTGCTGAAAGCTTACATTGAGAGGAATCCAAAGAAAAAAAAATCCCATCAAAATCTGATGTAAAATAAAGATTTAACATATTTCTAAAAATTTCAATTTTGGCCCTTTGACCCCTTATAGCTCGGAAATGGTAAGAGCTACGTCAAATCTGTCGACATACTAATTAAAGCCTACAATGAGAGGAATCTAAAAAAAACCCATGGAAATTGGATGAAAAACAAAAATTTTAGGTAATCCGCATGTTTTCAATTTTTGCCCCGTTGGGCCCCTCATAGCTTGGAAAAGGAACAAGTTAGCGCTATGCTAATTTTTCATAAGGAATCCACTGCAAATAAAGGGTCACGCCGAGCGCAGCATGATACGACCGCAGCATGTCGACCACTGAAATTTTTAAAGTGAATGTGGACACAGTAAAGAGCTTGACACAATAATTAGATGGACACAAAAAGGAGCTAGACACAGTTATTAGCTAGAAACAAAATAAGGAAAAAATCAACCCTTTTGATTACTTACTGATAAAAGCTATGCAAAATATGTACTATCAACTAAAACTTTACAGACATAGAAATTTAAAGACAAAAAATCCCATTGAAATCTGATGAAAAATAAAGATATGACATATTAAGAAAAATTGCAATTTTGGCCCCTTTGACCCCTTGTAGCTCGGAAACAGTAAGAGCTACACAAAATCCGTTGAGATACTACTGAAAGCTTGGATCAAGAGGAATCCAAAGAAAAAAATCCCATCGAAATCCAATGAAAAATAAAGATTTGACATATTCAGAAAAATTGCATTTTTGGCCCCTTTGACCCCTTGTAGCTCGGAAACGGTAAGACCTACACAAAATCCGTTGACATATCCCTGAAAGCTTAGATCAAGAGGAATCCAAAGAAAAAAAATCCCATCGAAATCCGATGAAAAATAAAGATTTGACATATTTAAAAAAAATTCATTTTTTGGCCCCTTTGACCCCTTGTCGCTCGGACACGGTAAGACCTACACAATATCCGTTGACATATCCCTGAAAGCTTAGATCAAGAGGAATTCAAAGAAAACGATCCCATCGAAATCCGATGAAAAATAGATTTGACATATTTAGAAAACTTGCAATTTTGGCCCCTTTGACCCCGTGTAGCTCCGAAACGGTAAGACCTACACAAAATCTGTTGACATATTGCTGAAAGCTTAGATCAAAAGGAATCCAAAGAAAAAAACCCCATCGAAATCCGATGAAAAATAAAAATTCTACATAATCTGCAAATTCGCAATTTTGGCCCCGTTCGGCCCCTCACAGCTGGGAAAGGAAACAAGTTATCAAAAATCTAATAGCTGAGCGCCATTTTAATTTTTCACAAGGAATCCATTGAAAAAAACTGCATCAAAATCGGCCTAAAAATAAAAAAAAAAAATTTTGAGATTTGCCCCTGTTGGGCCCATTTATCTCGTGAGCGGTACATGCTACGTGAAATTCGTTGGCATACTGCAGATTGGAAATTTCCTCAGGAGCACACTGAAACAAACCCCATCAAAATCCAATAATCAATAAAGATTCTACAGTCAAAAATGTGAAAATACCCAATTTCACCTCTTTTTGCCCCTTTTTCTAAAACGGGCGGGGCCATCAACTCAAAATTAAAACCTCTGTTTACGCGTGTGCCAAGATACATCATACTAAAATTTCATAATGATCCGTCCACTAGAAGCAAAGTTATGCTGTCCACAGACGCCGACGACGCCAACACCATACCAATATACAACCGCAAAATGTTTGCGGTCGTATAAAAATTGCATCAAAATCGGACTAAAAATAAAAAAAAAATTGAAATTGGCCCCCTTTGGATCCCATTTATCTCGTGAACGGTACATGCCACATGAAATCCGTTGGCATACTACTGATTGGAAATTTCCTCAGGAAGACACTAAAAGAAACCCCATCAAAATCCGATAAATAATAAAGATTCTACAGTCAAATATGTTAAAACATCAAATTTAACCCTTTTTGGCCCCTTTTTTCAAAACGGGTGGGGCCACAATGATCAAAACTAAGCAAAGCCTTCCTTTTGTGCCAAGGAACATTGTGTTAAAATTTCATAAGGATTGGTCAACTGAAACTAAAGTTAATGACCAAAAACAAAAGTGTCTACAGACGACAACAACGACGACAACGACGACGACGACGCCGACGACAGCACCATACCATTATACGACCGCAAAAATTTTTGCGGTCGTATAAAAAAATTAATCACATGATTATATAGATACACTATGAGATATAGGATAAATATCAATAAAACAACGACCAACAAACAACCAATATAAAACTTGTTGATTTTGGTTTGAAGACAGTTGTGACTGCAAATATAGTATTGCTGTAAACAGTCCGGATTAAAGTACTAAAATCCTGTAAAAATACCTAAATTCAAACACACCAACAAACTAGAAAATATGACCATCATACATGGATGTTCTGTCAACAGATTTATTGCAATGATTTTAAAGTCAAATCAACATGAAATTTAGTTAAGGGTCACTGAACAATGATTGAATAAGGCAGTACTATTAAATTTGATTGTTATGGTAATTTTCTATCTATGGTCCATATAACAGTTACATACCACAATGAATTAATTAGCCGTAAGTCACTGAAGCATAAAACAAAGGTCAAGGTTACTTAATGTTATACTTGTCCAATGTAGTATGTGAAGTATTTTTATAATATAATGTGTACTTGTTGAAAAAAAAAGGCGTAACAAAGGTCCATGCTACGTTATTGTCCAAGGTGATTAATTTGATAAAACATTATTTTGACATTAGAGATGGACATAAAAGAAAACTTTACAACTCACCCACGTGTAAAATAAAGGTCAAAGTCATTTCCAAAAGTTTTTTAGAACTCGTTAAGTATTTAATTTTATGAAGTAATTTCATAAATAATTATTGTGATATAATTTGCATTTGGTGAGAAATGAATCTAAAGGCATCTGAAAATTTATGTAAAGAATGAACCCTTAATCTGTTTAACAGTCATAATCAAGATTCCCGTGCTGATATAACATCTTCACATCATTACAAGATGTTCTAATAATATAGGACTAACAGCAAAATTTAACATTGGTACATTCGGGCATATGGACGTACAGACGTAAAGAGGTAGACATTGGAAAATCTTTTTTATGTTTTTTGCCCTACCACATTCGTGTGAGGTGTTCTATGTCTCGCTTTCAGCCACTTTCGTCGCAGGCGATACAATAAAAAATGATGAACACCTAAAATGTTCATCAATGCAGGAGGTTATATATTATGCGAAAGAAATTACAGGATTTGAGTTAAAAAGGCCAAGACAATATATAAATAAAAATAGTAATATACAATACATAAAAAGCAAGGTGAATGCTGATTTATACCTTGAAAGTCAACTCTTAATACAAAGATGTATGAAAACTTAAAAGTAACAATAACCAGAGCTGTTAGCACATTCGAACGGTTATATGTACAGGACGGGTATGAAACATCCAAGGTTTTACTACATTGTGGCCCTGGTCATGAGCAATCACCTTTGCAAGATACCATACCATGTTTCATCACTCTAGGTGAAGGATATACAACTTATACTTTCAATATAAAACGAAATATTAATACTTTTTAGAAGATAGCATCTTTAATACACAGAATATGTGATATTCTCTTCAATCAAAGATGTTACGGGGCATATATGCACATTTCTTAACAGTAAATGCAGAACCTAAGCTATACCATCACTTATCAGTCAAGGAGTGAATGTTCTGCAGTTGTCCTTTTTCACCCACAAATCGCAATCGTTATCGGATATTCATATGATAAATATTTTTTGCAAGTAAAATGTATTGCAGTTTAAATGGAACTAATTGATATATATATCCATACAAAAAAGTTTTCTCAAATACAAAAAAAAAAGAATTTGAAGAATGATTTACAAACAGATTTACAAACATTGACATATATTGGAACTAGTATATTCCAAAATAGCTAAATAAAAGCATTCAAAATATTTGCCATAATAAAGTTTAATAGCAATCAAACAGATGTCTTGAAGATAAAGCAATGCTGTTTTAACATTTCTACATTGTATAATTGCAAAAAATCTTTCGTAAATTAAAATTCATACAATTACATCAATACAAATTAGACATAATTGCAATGTTTATTACTGTAATCTGCTGATCAATCTGGGATTGCAAATCACACTACTTATATCAAGAGACCACTGTGTAAAAAACAAGATTCATTTTTATCCTCTTTGCGGAAATGTGAGAAATTTCCAGACAAACTGTCCATTGAAAGACATTAATTGACACACTGTTTAAAAGTATAAAATGAATACTAACAAAAATGTAACACTAACAGGCATCTATTTGAGACATGGAACTGTGAACATATTGTAACAGTACTTCATGATTTACGTAAATTGTAAATACCCTTTCCTGTTTCAATTCTTACTGATTTCCTAAATATTCATTTGAAAATATTCTTGTTTTGTGATAGTCATAATGCAGGGAAATGTTACACTTGCTAAATTGTGCATGCTGTTTGTGACTTAGCTTTCATACTCCATGATTGAAACATATTTTTTGAAGTTGATTTTGATTTACTTTTAACAAGTCAAACTGTAATTCTCAATTACTGAAAAGCTCATATATAAAAAAAAACTTATATATGTTAAATGTGTATGTACTGTATTTGACATGACTGCCTTGAAAACAACATACTTTTTAAAAGAAAGTTACAGAGAGTGCAGCACGATACAACTACAGCAAATTGGAAAAGGGTAAATTTTGACAAGTGTTGAAGCAAATTGAGTGTAGATATAGTAAGGATTGTAAACAATGTTATTTAAAGTTTTGTATTATTATTTGTTTAAAACATCTGTTAGCTTATATATGACGGGGTCCAAAGAAAAAATCAATCAAAATCTAATTGAAAGTAGTATTTTGGAAACTTTTGGCACTTATTGTGTTTAATCAGTAAAAGCTTTACCTATCACATATCACTAAGCTTAAGTCAAACTGACCCAATAGAAAGAAACCCCTTAAAATCATATGATGTCAAAAATCTGATATACTTCATAAAGTACAATTATAGTTGCCTTTAGAAATGGTAATAGCAATGCAAAACCAATAATTATAATGTTATAAGAAGAGAGTTCCATAGCAATAAACACAAATGATTATAGGCATTATCTTGCTAAGGAGTCCATATAAAACTAGAGGATGACATGCCCCCGCGCAAGGTTGAATCAAATCGGGATTTTCTAGATATATTTGTGTCTGTAAGACACATATGATGCCCCCGCTAAACACATGTTATTCTAGGTTGCACAGATTAACTACCGGCATGTACCCTCTATTACTAAATCACCAAAAAATTATAAGTTGAGCAATGTATATTTTTGAAAAAAAAGAACTGAAATCATTATACATACCACATGCACATCTTCAATATAGGTACAAATGAACTGCTAAATTAAAGCTTCCTAGCCTCAAAACTCTAGGAGGAGTTGTTCGGACAATCTGTGTACCCTGTATTAATTAAAGAACCTTAGTGAGCAAGCTCACATACCCCACGCCCCAACATATCCGATAATCCTGCATTATCTAAAAATTATCAAACATTGAAATCCAAGTAGTTTGCACATCTCTTACTGTTCCACATTCATCCTGTTAAATATCTTAAAAACTGTAGGAGGATTTATCCGAACATATAATGTACCCTATATGCAATATAATGCATAAAAATGACAAAGTTCAACAATGTTTAGTTTTTTGAAAAAAAAATATCAAAAATCAAAATCCAAGTAGCATGCACATCTTTGATATGTGAACAATCAACCTGCAAAATAATAACTTCCAATCTACTAAACTGTAGGAGGAGTTATCCGGACAAATGATGTAGCCTATATGCAATATAAATCATAAAAATGACAAAGTTATACAATGTGTAGTTTTCTGAAAAATTATCTAAAATAAAAATCCAAGCAGCATGCACATCTTTGATATGTGAACAATCAACCAGCGAAATATAAACTTCCTAGCTTAAAAACTGAAGGAGGAGTTATCCGGACAAATGGTGTACCCTATATGCAATATAATGCATAAAATGACAAAGTTCAACAATGTGTAGTTTTCTGAAAAATTATCAAAAATCAAAATCCAAATTATAAGCACATCTTTGATATGTGCATAATCAACTTGCAAAATAAAAACTTCCTAGCTTAAAAACTGTAGGAGGAGTTGTCCGGACAAATGGTATACCCTATATGCAATATAATGCATAAAAATGACAAAGTTCAACAATGTGTAGTTTTCTGAAAGATAATCAAAAATCAAAATCCAAGTAGTATGCACATCTTTGATATGTGCACAATTAACCTGCAAAATAAAAACTTCCTATCTTAAAAACTGTAGGAGGAGTTATCCGGACAAATGGTGTACCCACTTGATGACGGACGGACGGACTGACGGACGGACGGACGGACTGACGGACCAGTCAAAAACTATATACCCTCCGCAACTTCGTTGCGTGGGGTATAATAATTCCTCCAATAAATGACTAAGTTCAACAATGTGTAATTTTTCCAAAAATGCTTCAAAATCAAAATCCTTCCCACATGCACATCTTCAATATAGATACAAATGATCTGCAAAAGAAAAACTTCCTACCATCAAAACTGTAGGAGGAGTTGCGTGGACAAACTATGTACCCTCTATTACAAAATCACCCCAAAAATGACTAAGTCAAACAATGTATATTTCTAACAAAAATGCACCCAAATCAAAATCCTCACCACATGCACATCTTCAATATAGGTACGAAAGATCTGCAAAATAAAAACTTCCTAGCATCAAAACTGTAGGAGGAGTTGCGCGGACAAACTATGTACCCTCTATGAAAAATCACCTCAAAAATGACTAAGTTCAACAATGTATATTTTTGACAAAAATATACCAAAATCAAAATCCTTACCACATGCACATCTTCAATATAGTTACGGAAGATCTGCAAAATAAAAACTTCCTACCATCAAAACTGTAGGAGGAGATGCGCGGACAAACTATGTACCCTCTATCACAAATACACTAAAAAATGACTAAGTTCAACAATGTATATTTTTGACAAAAATTAACCAATATGAAAATCCTTACCACATGCACATCTTCAATATAGGTACAAATGATCTGCAAAATAAAAAATTCCTAACATCAAAACTGTAGGAGGAGATGCGCGGACAAACTATGTACCCTCTATCACAATTACACTAAAAAATGACTAAGTTCAACAATGTATATTTTTGACAAAAATGCACCAAATTCAAAATCCTTATCACATGCACATCTTCAATATATGTACAAATGATCTGCAAAATAAAAACTTTCTAGCATAAAAAATGTAGGAGGAGTTGCGCGGACAAACCATGTACCCCCTCGGACGGACGGACGGACGGAAGACGGACGGACGGACGGACGGACAGACGGACGGACGGACAGACGGACGGACGGACGGACGGACGGACGAGGGTAAAACAATATGCCCCCCGACTAATCGTCGCGGGGGCATAAAAAGTAACCATAACTTTGGGCTGATGTAAATGCTCTTCTAAACTCCTAAAAAGCGTGTGTTCAATATGCATTATTATGCTTATAATTTATAATAATCTAGAATGTTTGATCAAAGCAAATGCTTAACTAATCAAGTACATCATACCTTATGACTGCAATTTTATTTTGAGGTTTTAAACATAAACTGAATGAAAAAAAGCAGTGACAAATTATGACAATAACTTCTAAACTTACAATATGCTTGACATAAAAAAGCAAAATATAAACAATTAATAATGTAATACAAACAAAATCATATTAATCTGGATTTGATGGCACGCATTACTTATTAATTTTACTTGTTCTTGTCTGTGTACATATCTTTAAAATGTTTTTGTCTGCAGAGAATCTTAACCTTTTACAAGTTTTCTTTTTATGAAAACCAAACTACAAACAATGTATTCTTTTCGTAACATCATTCTTGCATTTTAAAGTAATAAAAAGGCAAGATAATGACATTTTAATATAAAACCTTCAAATTACAAACATCACAATAAAAATTATAAATAATAGAGCATGAACAAAAATTCTAAAAAAATAATAAATAATACAATTTTAAAGCAAATTAAATCAAATATTTATGCAAATAATATATATAAGATCAAATATTTAAGCAATTAAATTAAAAGTATTTACAGCAAACTAGATCAGAAATGTGCATCTAAAGACCTGTACTTAAGCAATTACAACAATAACAAAATGAAACATTATCCATCTGTTTTAACACGACATCTAGTGTACTTAGATCAACATTACAATAAACTACATGTATACCAAAACTTAACGGTTTCCTTATCACTCAATCACATCACAAAAAAAACTTTTATATAATATTCTATGAGATTTTCATTCAATCTATCACTGTACTAGTGTCTGTATCAATGTAAAGCACCAACATTTATCACCGTTTTATCATCGTTCATATTACTTGTTAGATTGTTAAATACACTGAGTGGCTGTTGACATATATATCAAGTCAACAAAACTTGTACTTGCATTGACTATAAATGTCCTCAACAATTTACATTAATATCATTGACTTCCATCAAATAACTAACAAGGAGAAAAAAACAAAACTATATACAACTATAAAACTGATGTGAATTTAGAATTGCATCGATAAAATTCCCTTTCAGATATCTGAAGCACTACTGCACGACTGATTTTGACTAAAAGTGTATTGTTTCTTTGGATACATGTAACACGTTTCAGACATCTGAAGCACTTGTTAAAAAGCTTTGTATGTATTTATGCAATCTTAGCTCAAACTATTGAATTTAGCTACTGGTATGTTTTCGGATACCCGTAAAAAGCTACTAAAATGTTAAAATGAAGTTAAAATACCTTGAAAAGATACAAACAATTTTCCAATTCAATTCCAGTTGTCTTCCCTTACACAAAATAAAATGATAACAAATACTAATTCATAAGTTTGCTTTACTCACTATGCATATAATTAACCAAAATATGTCTACTATGAGACTAATTCCTATTATTAACGTTTGATACTGTTTTTCCAGATAGAGATGCAAATAAAATGAAAACTAGAGGATGAAATGCCCCCGCGCAAGGTACAGATTTAACAGTGGTTTCTTAGTATTATGTTTGTGTCTGTAAGACACATATGATGCCCCCGCAAACTATATTTTGGCTATATACCATTTGTGTCAAAAAGAAAAAAAAAAAGAAAAATACGATTAAGTTCACCAATACGTAAATTTTTTCAGAAAAATACTCCAAAATCAAAAATAGTACTAAAAGGCACTTTTGTAATTTATGTACAAATGATTTACAAAATAAAAACTTCCAACCATTAAACGGTTGGAGGTCTTGGCCAGACAAACCATGTACTCTCTATGAGAAAATTGCAAAAGGACCTATATTCAGCTATGTATATTTTTAGAAAAATACCCCCCAAATAAATATCAATATCAAAAGGGACATCTTCGATATACATGTATGAACAAATGATCTATAAAATAAAAAGTTCCTACCATAATAACTGAAAAGGGGGGGTTGCCTGGACAAACTACATGTACCCTCTATGTCAAATTCATTAAAAAAAAATAACTAAGTTCAAAAATGTTCATTTTTTGGAAAAATACACCAAAATCAAAATAAACGGCACATCTTCAAAATATGTTCAATTCTTCTGTAAAATAAAAACTTCCTGCCATAAAAACTGCAGTTGATCTTGACTGGACAACCTGTGTACCCTCTGTGAGAAAATTGCAAAAAAAATAACGAAGTTCCACAACGTATATTTTTTGGAAAAATTGACCAATGTCAAAATCAATACCAAAAGGCACATCTACAATATATGCCTGAATGATCTGTAAAATAAAAACTTCCTACCATAAAAACTGTGGGAGAAACAGCCCGGACAAATTGTGTACCCTCTATGTCAAATTCATTCAAATTCATTAAAAAAAAATGACTAAGTTCAACAATGTATATATTTCGGAAAAAAAGACCAATGTTAAAATCAATACCAAAAGGCACATCTACAATATATGTCCAAATGATCTGTAAAATAAAAACTTCCTATCGTAAAAACTGTAAGAGATCTTGGCCGGACAAACTGTGTACCCGATATGAGAAAATAGCAAAAAACGACTAAGTTCAACAACGTATATTTTTCGGAAAAATGGACCAATATCAAAATAAATACCAAAAAGGCACACCTACAATATATGCCTAAATGATCTGCAAAATAAAAATTTCCTACCATCAAAACTGTAGGAGAAACAGCCCGGACAAACTATGTACCCTGCTGCGGACGGACGGACGGACAAACGGACGGACGGACGGACAGACTTATCGTCGCGGGGGCATAAAAAACAAACTATTTTTGTTCAAAAGGGGACATAAAAATTCACCAATTCTGAACTACTGACCTGACAGGTTTTTTTCAGGTTTCAGTACTCTTTGATATTTGTAAATTGTACAGTTTTTAAACATCTCAATAACACTTAAATTGATAATAATGAAGAACACGAGGCTCACATGAGCTTGTACTGCTCATCTCTTGGCTACAGATTTAATGAGATTTTCCCAAATGGTTAAATGATTAATCTGAGGCACCAACAGACAGTTCATTAGTTATATTGGTAGTTGAATCTTACATCTGATTCATTACTGTCATTTTAAAATAACTAGTGTAAATCAATTTGATATATGAAACAGTTCCAATTAAACAAAATTTCAAATTACAACATTAAGTCTTTTTTTCAATTTAATCGGTAATTTGTATGAGGTTCCCTTGATCTCTTTAGGCGAATATTTTCAGTATTTGCTACTGTCCGAATACGAAAAATTATTGGAAAGAAGTTACTATAGCCACGCCTACCTAGTCGATCAGCACATCCATGTAAACAAAGAACTGATATACATCTACAAAAACTGTAAAGATTTGTATAAATTCCTTCACTAATCAATAGTCAATTTCATGATTTATTCAAAATTGAGCTTCATTTTTCAAAACTTGTGTATCAAATGTATAAAAAGAATAATAGAAGTTTTGTTCCGGATACTTCAAATATTGTCTCAAATAATAGCCTGACTATAAAGTGGGCTCGTCTGTTATTGTCAACAATATTTTTGTATCCGAAACAAAATTTCTATTATTCTATATATATTCCCAGATGGTGGCCATTTTTGATTTTTATCGGTACAGATATATATAATTTTGGTAGATGCTTCTCATGTAACCATGCAAGAGCAATTAATAACAATTTACAGCTTAAAACGTTTTCCATAGCATCTAATGTTAAAACAAAATATACATTGACGACAATCTGGTTTATGATCGGTAATAAAATCTTGCATTTGTTTGATGACCATCTTGCTACCACGGCTAGTTAATACCAACTTGATATATGAAGTGGTTTCCAAGATTAAGAACTTTCAACATTTTGTCAAATATTCCATGTTAACTAAGATCTGCAGAGGTTTTAACATTTTTGTAATGATAACATGAGCCCATCTCCTATCGTTTTTTAAGGTAAAAGATAAATATTTTTAAAAATTCGAAAATTATACGGCATATAGGCAATAACTCAAAGACGGATATTCCTCAAAATTGCAAGGGTTAATTATACCATGCTGACCATTGTCATCCAGTCAGATTTTTATATCTGTAACAGTTTTTCTGTAATTTCAAAAAATAGCAATCTAACCCTATATTTTATAATTTTAATAACAGAGGCCATGTTGTTTGGTGTACTGAGACTAATCAAACGTAATTTTAGAAGCTGCATACCATACTAATGATTCAATCCAAGTCTAATTACAATTTGCTAGGCAAATTTTAGATTTCTGAAAATTTATTTAAAACTACGGATGCAAAGTAAGCGCAAAATCACAAATGGGGAGATAAAAATGTTGAAAATGGGGAAAATCAGTTTCTGCTCCTTATATCTTTACCAAAGCCTTAATTATAATATCATTTAACTTTAGTACAGATACAGTACTTGTGCAATTAAGATAGATCAGACAAAGTTTCAAAGGTTTTTGAAAGTCCAAGAGAAACATGAAACATGAAAATAGCCAAATATCTTCTTTTTCACTCTCACTGTAATAAAGTAAGTTTTACTTGTCTTTGATATAATTCTTAAAAGAATAGAGAGAATACTTTATGACAGGCTACATGTGAACCTAACAATATCTGTGTAGGGGTGGTAATATTTAAAATATTTGTTAAAAAAAAGAAATAGAACATGACTGAAGGACAACTTACACGGGATGATACTAATGGTTATCAAAGTGACTGACAAAAGAAACATAACTCATTAATAATTTCCAAAGGTTTTCTATAAAATTAACAAAATAAAAGTTGTGTGTGATTATAAAGGAATTATCAAACAAAAACCCCTACAACCATCTTACTTTCAAACGTTTCTTTTAAAATTAAAATACACAGATGATGCAAATGACATACCTCATATTATTCTCCAACATCCATTTTGAATGGAAAAAATAAATAAAAAAATACTAATTCTAAGATGTGTATGTATTTTATCTACTCAAATGCATGAAGATAAACATTAAAGCAAGTTTCAATATTTACATTTGACAAAAAAATTGAAATGTATCAAATATCTTTATAAAAAAAATCTTATAAAAAACAACGATATATCATGGAAGACTTGATAAATTAGTGTATTTTTCAAGCTTTGCCATGTCTGATGTTGGTTTCTTCATATTCACTTTCTGGTGGTGGAGCAGGGGCTTTCTTTGTATGATCAACTTCAGAATATATTGTGCGGTCATCTCCACCATGAATCACCGGTTTATTATTTTTTTGTTGAACAGCCATGCTAAAGGTCAAATCAGCATATTCAAGTCCTTGGGAATTCTTCTGCAAAAAAGTAAATTAAATGAGAAAATTTAATATTACAATTGTTAATTAGAACAGTTAAAATATTTCAATTTTTTTTCAAAACTGTTTTACACATGTTATTTATAGCTAAACTTTACCTATAATGTTTTCATATTTTCGTTATTGACAAATTCAATCTAGGCTTACATGTAATATACACTCATGGAAAAAAGAAAATAATGCAATGGTAAAAACACAATATTTCATTAATTAAACGGGGTATTTTGATGATATTTGCAATTGACACATTTGAACACCTAAAGAACAATATTGATTTTGTTACTAAATTTTTATTGAGATTTTTGCATGCTATAAAGATCTTTCGCTCTTTTGTATTTCACACTTTTTCTCCCAGTGTTAAAGTCTAATACTTAAGACATTTTATATCAGTGTAATCAAATTGCTTTCACTGTTAGCATTTTAAAGAACATCTTTGTTCCATTAAAGAATATCTTTTCTGTTCACCAAGAGTGTCAAAAAGATCCAAATTAGAGCATTTAGAATGTTGTTCACAAAGATGAAAAAAAACGTCACCAAACTTTTTTTGTTCCATTAAAACAAGATACAGTCCTAATTGATACATTTGTATGTTCAAAATAATTTCATCACTTCTATGAAACCTTTAAAAGTCAGATTTGTGGTCATAAACACATAAGATACAAAATGTAAACACCCAAAAAAAAAAACCCGCTACCTTACATGCATAGTGGGCTTCAGGAATCCAACATTACTTTCAGAATGTTGTCCGGTGTTGAGTCAAAACAACTTTTATCTGTTTTCAAAAACCATACCCCAAGCACAGCATCAAGGTCACCATTTGACATTACATTGCAATTAGGAGTTAACACAACTTCCACGCACTTTCCCCGGCAACTTTAAGGACCCAAAATGTAAATGTGCCAAATTTTTCTGTTGAATTGTCTCCAAATGCAGATTATTGCCAGAAAAAAGGCTGAATTTTACATCGGCTGAATCTTTCTGTTGCTTACCCAGATTGTGGTTTACAGCTGCCTTCAATTTTTGGAAGGGCATCTCATTTGCCTTTTTTGAAAAAAAAGGTTTATTTCTTTAGTGAAAAATGATGATTCGCAGAATTTCTTTAGTGATTGATGATTCGCCAAACACATGAATAAAATTAGTATTCATAATTGCTACTGATTTCGTTAATTTCATTCTTGGCAAAACATGTTGTAATTGGTGTATTCATCTTTTTTCACGGCAAAATCATTAAGGGTCATTTCCTTGTAGAGGTTAGAGTTTGTATATCATATGTTGTAGTTTAATATGATTTGTTATGTAAATTCTATGACATTTTGAATCAGTGCACAGTTTCTTTTTTCAATTAGTATATTTCACTACAAGGCTCACATGCTTGTTAGAAAATGACAATATACATTTTCTCTAATCTCTGTCCTATTTTTACGTTTCCTGAACAATGAGAGAAATACTTTTCTTCTTTTTACAGAAAAAGTTCTCTGCAAGTGATTGGACGAAACTCAATAATGAGGTAAAATATGTTTGCAGTTTTCCCGACTTCACCATTGTGACGACATTGAAAACAAGAGGCTCTCAAGAGCCTGTATCGCTCACCTGGGCCATGGCTGACACAATAAGTCAAAATAATCCCAACATTTAAGGGTCTCATTTTCAAGTTTGTTGATATACATTGATGTTATATGATCCAAAATTAAACTATGTTCCCCATTGGCAGCTATTTTTGATGGGGCGTAGACCGACTGTCACCTTTCTTGAAGAAGACCAGTTTGGTTCCAATTGGCCTAGTATTTTCAGAAAAGATCTAGATCTTTGAATGATTTCCCATGGGGTCCAAGGTTAAACAATGTTCCCCGCTGACTCTAATCTTGGATGCTATGCGGACATGATGGACATATTTTATGAAGGGGACCAAGTAAGGATTATTGTAATCAAGTTTGATTCCAATTGACCATGTACTTTTAGAGGAGAAGATCTTTGAATAGGGTCCAATGTTAAAACCACGTTCCCCATTGGCAGCCATCTTGGATATGATGTGGACTTGCCGAACATATTTTTAAAAGGGGCCACTTAAGGACCAGTATTTTCAGAAAAGATTTTTGCGATATTGTCCAATTTTGACAAAGTTCCCCGCTGGCGGCCATATTGAATGAATTGCGGACTTGCCTGACACGATTTTTAAACGGGACCACCCAAGGACTATTGTGACCATGTTTGGTTCTAATTGTCGCAGTGGTTTCAGAGATGAAGATCTTTGAATGCTTTTCCACAGGGTCCGATGTTAAAAGCACGTTCCGCGCTGGAGGACATCTTGGATATGGTACCAACTTGCCAGACATCTTTTTAAAAGGGGCCACCTAAGGACCATTTTGACCAAGTTTGGTTCCAATTGGCCCAGTAGTTTTAGAGCAGAAGATCTTTGAATACAGGGTCAATTTTTCGACAAAGATCCCACTGGCGGCCATCTTGGATGGCGTGTTGACTAGCCAGACATATTTTTAAAGGGGACCACCTAAGGACTTTTGTGACCAAGTTTGGTTCCAATTGGCCCAATTTAACGGTTTCAGAGAGGAAGATGTTTGAATGAAAAATTTACAGCAGACAGTGATGGCAAAGACTCAACATGTCAAAGCCAGGTCATTAATAATGTCAATCCATGCTATAAATCCTAGATGCTATTTAATACTTTATCTGGAAAAGTTATTTGTACGGTAAGTAACCTGTAATCACTGTATGATACAATATACATATATACAAAAATTATTATGATGTGAAATAAGTAAAATTACGGAAGTATTTTTGCAAAATATTGTAAAAATTTGTACAAAAACACTTTTTTTGCTCTTAATAATATAACAAATAATTATTTTAATAAAGTGAAAGTAGGGAATTTCTCTAAAACTTAAAAGAGAAAAGTAAACCAAAGAAGATTTGAAAACAGAATTGAAAGAGAAATAACCCATAAACCATATAGAATTGAAAAAAATGGTGAAAAACAGTCAATAACTTCTACATAGGCATTTGGATTTTCTTCAAAATTTTAGAGTATGTAGAACTTGATATGCTGAACATTTTTTCCAATTAACACTTCACTTCTATCTTTTACAGTTTTGAAATAAAAAAAAATGCATAACTTTTGAAAAATTTTACGGATAAAGGGCTGTAACTCTGAGATGGGTTTTCCCGATTTTCTTCCAAATTGCAGGGCATATAGATCTCGGCATTCTGAACAATTTTACTCTTGTCAGATTTTTTATATCTGCAACATTTTTTAGTTATTTGCCGAAAACTGCAATTTACCTCCTATGTTCTATTTTTAGTAACAGCGGCCAAACACAATTTTTAAACTACATACCCTGGTGATGACCCAGGCCAAGTTTGGATTAAATTGACCTGGTGGTTTCAAAGGAGAACATTTTTGAAAAAAATTTTTACGACAGACGGGCGGACAGGGGACGGATGACGGACAGAGCACGCCAAGTGATGGCAAAATCTCACCCTGGCATAGCCTGTGAGCTAAAAACGATAGCTAGTAAGTAGGGAAAGGAGTTACGTACGAACGGAATTTATGACACCTCACATCGAGATGCATCCACTGCTACATCTCTCGCTCTAATATATAAATAACAAGTGTCGATCGTATTGCAAGGCAATACAGAAGTCCCCTACCGGTAGAATAATTCTTTGTTACACAAGCAAGACTAGTTAAAGAAAAAGTTTTCCTAGCCCAAGGCCCACAACTCCGTCAAAAATCAATGGACCCAACCCATACTCAGACATGATCTGTAACTCATAGTGGTAGACTCACATAGCAAATATTAGCTAAATATCTGGAACGGTTGAGAAAAAAGTCCGGAAAAACTACATTTTACCAAAATTTTCTAAGTCAAAGGCCCATAACTCCATCAAATATAAATGGAATGAAACCAAACTCGAACTTGATCTGAAACTGATAGTGGTAGACTCACATAGCAAATATTAGCTTCATATCTTGAACGGTTTAGAACAAAAGTCCGGAAAACCTAAATTTGACAAAAAATTTTGAAGTCAAAGGCCCATTACTCCGTCCAAAATCAATGGATCGGAACCAAACTCCAACTTGATCTGTAACTCATAGTGGTAGACTCGCATAGCAAATATTAGCTTCATATCTGGAACGGGTTAGAAAATGAGTCCGGAAAACCTATATTTTACCAATATTTTTGAAGTCAAAGGCCCATAACTCCGTCCAAATCAATGAACCGGAACTATACACGATCTTATTCTGTTACTCATGATGCCAGACTTACATACCAAATATTAGATGAATATCTTTTATAGTATGGGAAAAAGGTCCGGAAAACTGAGTGTGACAGACTGACGGACGGACTGACGGAGTGCAAACCTAAAGTCCCCTTCGGCGAAGCCGGTAGGGGACTAATAACTGTGTTTTCATCTTAAAATCAGATATGGGCATAAAAATACATAATTCAATGTTTGTAAATGCAGATCTTCAAGTAGTGACTGTCAACATAACAAAAGTTTTGACGAAAAACCTAAAAACAAAAACAACCATGCTTACCGCTTGCAAAACCGGAAATGAAATCATTTGACGCTATCGACAACTTGGTGAAACTCTTTGCAGACGACACAAAAATATATGCCAGTGTCAACAACGAACATGACCGTAACAGTTTGCAAAAGGACATGGATTCGCTGTGTAACTGGTCAGAAAGCTGGCTACTCAAAGGATGGGTTGCAATAAGGCCCACCTTGAATTTTGATATAATACGTTTCAATGTAACCTACAATACATGTAGTTTAAGATTGTACAATAAAATATCAAAACGCGCACGTGCAACTCACGTGATCACTTGAATTTACTAGTACTCATGTCAAAAGAATAAATAGAGTATGAAAATGATAAAGATTGGCACATTGCCAAAACAACAATGAACCTCATTTTGATATTAAAATAATATGAAAATGGTGCTATTCTATCCGTGATATAATTCTTTGTTAATAAATTTCTTTTTTTGAAGGGAAATAACACAGTTTAACACAGATTACTCTTTGTGAGAAAAATCTACACAAAAACTTCATCCTTTTTCTAGGTAAATGGAGTACTACGACATCCCATTTTTTGATATTGTCTGGAAATTACTATGAATTTGTGCTCGTCCGACATATTTTCATATACTTAAACATATTTCTATACTTGAAGCAAGATATTACGTAAAGGGACTTAAATACAAGAGGCTTTCAAGAGCCTGTATCGCTCACCTTGGCCACGGCTGATTTATGCAGTTAAAATAATCCCAATGTTTTAAGGGTATTATTTTCAAATTTCTTAATAGACATTGATGTTATATTATCTTAAGTTAAACTATATTCCAGACTGGCAACTATTTTGGATGGGGGTGCAGTTGTACTGTCACCTTTCTTGAAGGGGACCATTGAGTCTAATTTTGGTTCCAATTGACTAAATATTTTCAGAGGAGAACATCTTTAAATGCTTTCCAATAGGCTTCCGATAGGTCTCAAGGTTAAGCTATGTTTCCCACTGGGGCCATCTTGAATGCCATGCAGACAAGCCAGGCAAATTTTTCAAAGGGGAACAACTATGGCCCGTTGTGACCAAGTATGTTTTCATTATCGGCCATGTAATTTCAGGAGAAGATATTTTAATGTTTTCACAATGCGTCAAATGTTAAAACTGTTCCCCGCTGGCAGACATCTTGCATTAAGCAAAGACTTAAAAAACAACTCTTTTGCAGGGCAGCAACCTAAAGACTATTGGCTGAAAAGTTTCAGAGAAGATCTTTGAAAGTGTTTTCCCACAGGGTCTAATGTTAAAACTATGATCCCCGCTGGCAGCCATCTTGGATATAGCGCAGATCTGAAAAACAACTTTTTTGCAGGGGACCATCTAAGGACTATTGTGGCCAAGTTTGGTTTCAATTGGCTCAGCAGTTTCAGAGGAGAAGATCTTTGAAAGTGTTTTCCCATAGGGTCCAATGTTAAAACTTTGATCCCCACTGGCAGTCTTCTTGGATATAGCAGGGGTCTGAAAAACGACTTTTTTGCAGGGGACCATCTAAGGACTATTGTGGCCAAGTTTGGTTTTAATTGGCCATGTAGTTTCTGAGGAGAAGATCTTTGAAAGTATTTTCCCATAGGGTCCAATGGTAAAACTATGATCCCCGCTGTTGTTTTCATATTTTGTTCCTGGATGGAATTGTCCACTGGACTTTATTAGTCCTAACTCTTTTGCCAAATCTTAAAAGACCTCTATTGGTTGATCTTTGGGAAGAAATAATAGATATTTCTTATCCTGCATTTTTATATGAGATACAGTAAAACCTTGATTCATTTATTTATTCAGGAAATTTCAGTTAATTAACACGACGGAAAGGTGACCCACAGACAACATACCCTCTTACAGTGCGTCTTTAAGGAAAACAAGTGTGGACCCAAAGTGATGTCTCGCCCGTCCCTACTTGGTCGCAAAATTGATGTGAATACTCGAACTGACTAAATCAGAAAACTTAACATGTTCGCTAGACTGTGAAAATAGGGTAACTGGCAAAAGCAATATAGCAGACTGTCATGCATCAGCCAAAACCAAAATGCCAAATATCAGTGACCTACCACTGATACATGTAGATACTAAAAAATCAAACATGTTCACTAGACCGTCAAAAAGTGGTCAAGGGCCCAAGCCAAATAGCAGTCTGTCATGTTCCATCTAAGACAAACCCACATACAAAATATTATTGACCTAAAATTAATAGATACTGGGAAACTTAAAATGATCACCGAACCGTGAAATTGAGGTCATGGACAAAAGCCATATAACAGACTGTCATGTACTACCCAAGACCAACCTATATACCATATATAATTGACCTAACACTTATAGTTACTGAGAAACTAAACTAAACACAAAAACTTAACATGTTCATTGGACCATGAAATTGAGATCACAGACAAAAGCCATATAGCAGACTGTCATGTACTACCCAAGACCAACCTATATACCAAATATCATTGACCTACCACTTATAGTTACTGAGAAAATGACCTAATCACAAAAACTTAACATGCTCACTAGACCGTGAAATTGAGGTCATGGACAAAAGCCATATAACAGACTGTCATGTACTACCAAAGACCAACCAAAATACCATATATCATTAACGTAACACTTATTGTTACTGAGAAACTAAACTAAACACAAAAACTTAACATGCTCATTGGACCGTGAAATTGAGGTCATAGGCTAAAGCCATATATCAGACTGTCATGTACTATCCAAGACCAATCTATATACCAAATATCATTGACCTACCACTTATAGCTACTGAGAAAATGACCCAATCACACAAACTTAACATGCTCACTAGACCGTGAAATTGAGGTCAAGGACAAAAGTCATATGACAGACTGTCATGTACTACCCAAGACCAACCTATATACCATATATCATTGACCTACCACTTATAGTTACTAAGAAACTTAACTAAACACAATAAAGGGCTACGCCGAGCGCAGCATGATACGACCGCAGCATGTCGTCCACTGAAATTTGAAAAAGTGTAATTTAAAGTGAGTATGGACATAGGAAAGAGCTTGACACAATAATTAGATGGACGCAATAAGGAGATTGACCAAGTAATTAGCTGGACACAAACTAGGGAAAATAAAAATTAGCCCTTATGACTCCTTATGATTCCTCTTTGACCGTCTATAGCTCAGAAACGGTAAAAGTTACGCCCAATCCATTGACATGATGCTGAAAGCTTATATCAAGAGGAATCAAAAGAAAAAATCCCATCGAAATGCGATGAAAAATAAAAATTTAAGGTAATCTGTAAATTTACGAGTTTGGCCCCCATCGGCCCCTCATAGCTCGGGAACGGCAAGAGCTACGTCAAATCCGATGGATACTACTGAAAGCTTACATCAAGTAGAATCAAAAGAAAACTAGATAATGTGTCTATAAGACACGGATGCCCCGCAATAGGCATTATTAGTAGATAAATGAACTTTAGACCAATTTAACCCAAGTCCCTCATGGAACCTTATAAAAAGGGAACTGTGAAGTGCTTATAAAGGGGATCATAATAATGAAACATTATAAGGATATTATGCATAGTTTGTAAAACAGGATAAATGATAGGTCACTGATGCATGCAATGTAGGTCATAAAATGAAATGTACAAGGACACCTAATTGTTGGGGTTTAGGGGAATACTCATAAGGGTAAGCGTCAATGATATGAGGCAATATTATGAAGATATCATGAAAAATTGCTGAGCAATGGACCTAAACACAAAACTGACATGAAGTCACTCAAGTGTGAAGCTAATTGTTGATGCTTTATGTAGTACTCATTAAGATGAATATCATAATTCTATAT
>MJUU01015805.1:161237-173675 GCA_002080025.1 Modiolus philippinarum | reverse complement strand
ATATCTGTTTAAGAAGAGACCATCTAAGGACCATTGTGGCTTAGTTTAGTTTTAATTGGATAAGTAGTTTCTGAGAAGATGATCTTTGAATGTCTTTCCCATAGGGTCCAATAATAAAACTATGTTCCCCGCTGGCGGCCATCTTGGATGAGGTACGGACCTGCCGGATACCTTTTTTGGAAGGAACCATATAAGGACCATTGTGCCTTAGTTTAAGTTTAATTGGACAGGTTGTTTCTGAGAAGAAGATCTTTGAATGTCTTTCCCACACTGGGTTCTATGTTAAAACTATGTTTTCGAAAATTTAAAATTTTGGCCCCTTTGACCCCTTGTAACTCCAAAACAGTAAGAGCTACCCAAAATCCGCTGACATACCACTGAAAGCTTCTCTCAAGAGGAATTCAAAGAAAAAAATCCCATCGAAATCAGATGAAAAATAAAGATTTCACATATTTAGAAAATTTGCAATTTTGGCCCGTTTGATCCCTTGTAGCTCGGAAACGGTAAGAGCTATGCAAAATATGTTGCCATAATACTGAAAGCTTATATCAAGAGGAATTCAAAGAAAAAAATCCCATCGAAATCCGATGAGAAATAAAAGTTTTAGGTAAGCCGTAAATTTGCAATTTTGTCCCCGTTTGGCCCATCATAGCTGGGAAAGGAAACAAGTTACCAAAAATATAATAGTTGAGTGCTATATATTTTTTTATAAAGAATGTAATGAAAAAAACTGCATCAAAATCGGACAAAAAATGAAAAAAAAAAATAGATTTCTGAGATTTCCCCCTTTTGGGCCCATTCATCTCATTAACGGTATATGTGACATGAAATCAGTTGACACATCAAAATCCAATAAATAATAAATATTCTACAGCCCAATATATGAAAACACCTAATTTGGCCCTTTTCTAAAAAACGGGCGGGGCCACAATACCTAAATCAATCCCAACCTTCCTTTTCTGATAAGGGACATTATGTTAAAATTTCAAAAGGATTGATCAACCAGAACTGAAGTTATCGCACGTAAACGAAGAGTCTACAGACGCCGCCAGTATCATAACAATATACCACCTCAAATTTTTTTTTGCGGTCGTATAAAAAATGGGCAGAAGTTCTCCTTATTAACAAGTTTATATACATTGCTGAAATCAAAACATTAAGTGTAGTAGAATTGTTTTGCTTTATATTTCAGTTTTCCTGTTTGGTTTCAATGGCAAATGAAAGCTTCATTATCTATTACAAGCCATTTCAGACCATCTTTCAAGAACAAAGAATGAGCAGGCCTTCCCCATACAATCTTGTTCATATATATTTCTGAATTGTAACAAAATATGTAGCAGTACCTTTCTTGTCCTCTGGTCTGGTTTCCATGTCAATCATATGCTCCCCTATCAATTACAACCCTTCGGCTTCCCGTTTTAGATCACATTCAAAAGAATATGGTCAAGGTTTTGATTGTAATCTAGAATATACATATTGCTGAAATACAGCATAACATGAATTTTTTTTCTACAATTTTTTTCCCACTACTAATCCAATTAGAACCAAACTTCATCACAAAGGTCCTTAGATGGTCCCTTCCAGAAAAAGTATCTGGCAGGCCGGTATCTCTTCCAAGATGGCCACCAACAGGGGCCATCTAGGGACCATTGTCTTTAAGTTTGGTTCTAATTTGACCTGTAGCTTCTCAGAATTTGTTTTCCATATGGTAAAATGTTAAAACTATGTTCCAAGCTGGCAGCCATCATGGATGGGTACTGACCTTATGGATACTGTTTTGGAAGGGACCATCTAAGGACAATTAAGACTAAGTTTGGTTCTAATTGGACTAGTAGTTTCCGAGAAGACCTTTGAATGTCTTATCCATATGTTCCAATGTAAAAACATGTGCTATGATTCCTGCTGGCAGCCATCTTGAATAAGGTAAAGACCAGACGGATACTGGTTTTCGAAGGTACAATCTAAGGACCATTGTCACTAAGCTTGCTTATAATTGGACAGGTAGTTTCCGAGATCTTTGAAAGTCTTTTCCATAGGTCCAATGTCAAAACTATGTTCCCCGCTTGCGGCCATCTTGGATGAGGTACAGACCTGACGAGTACCTTTTTTGGAAGGGACCATCTAAGGACCATTGTGACTAAGTTTGGTTCTAATTGGACAAGTAGTTTCTGAGAAGATCTTCAAATGTTTTTTTTTTCATAGGGTTCAATGGTAAAACTATGATTCCCGCTGGCGGCCATCTTGGATGAGGTACGGACTTAACGGCTTTTTGGAAAGGACCATCTAAGGACCATTGTCCCTAAGTTTGGTTATAATTGGACTGGTAGTTTCTGAGAAGAAGATCTTTTAATGTTTTTTCCTTAGGGTACAATGTTAAAACTATGTTCCCCACTGGCGGCCATCTTGGATGAGGTACGGACCTGACGGATATAATTTTAAAGGGGACCATCCAAGAACTATTGTGACCAAGTTTGTTTCAAATTGGCCCCGTGGTTTCAGAGTAGAAGATCTTTGAATGAAAGGTTAACCACAGACGGACGGACGGACGACGGACGCCAAGTGATGGCAAAAGCTCACCCTGGCATAGCCAGATGAGCTAAAAAGGTGACCATGCCTCACCAATTAAAGCTCAAAGAACTCATTTATTTCGGATGATAAGAAAGGGGGGTCATGTTTATCATCATAATGAAGACATAGACTAAAAAAAAAATCCTACCACTACACAACTAACTTCTAGAAGCAAGTTGTTGTTTTTTTTTAATTGCCCTCAAGGCTAAGTCAATGTCAAAATGTCTTCAAAAATGATTCCATCAGAAAGCTATAATCACAAGAAAGTCACAAACCAAATATGAACACCCTACCATTAGAAACCTACCTTTAAGAGGAAGGGTTAAAGTTGTTTTTTAAATTGCCCTACAGGCAAGGTCAAGTCAGAATGTATACAAGTATGTTACCATTAGAAAGCTCTTATCATATGGAAGTCGCATGCCAAATCTTAACATCCTATCACTTATCGACTAAATTCTAGAAGCAAGGTTTAAGTTTAAATAAAATGCATAGGTGTTCCACGGAACACTGATATATACCCCCCGCTCCACCATTTGATAATCAATCAAATTAAATTCTAAATTAGAATATGCAAATCTACATTATGTCACAAAGACCATGTAGTGGATAAGAGATGGGTACCCACTTGTAATGTACTGAACAAAGTCCATGTTTTGCTATGGGAAACCCCAAAAATCAATTAAATCAAATTCTGAAATAGGAGGTGCATATCCATATTCTGTTACAAAGACTGTGTTAAAGTTTCTTGAAAATCTGTTCAGTTGTTCAGGAGGAGTAGCGGATAAGAGATGGGTACCCCCATGTGTACATGTAATGTAATGGCAAAGTCCATGTTTGGCAATGGGAAACCCCAAAAATCAATCAAATCAAATTCTGACATAGGAGGTGTACATCTACATTATGTCACAAAGACTGTGTTAAAGTTTCATGAAAATCTATTCCGTGGTTCAGCAGGAGTAGCGGATAAGAGATGGGTACCCCCATGTGTACATGTAATGTAATGGCAAAGTCCATTTTTGGCTATGGGAAACCCCAAAAATCAATGAAATCAAATTCTGAAATAGGAGGTGCACATCTACATTATGTCACAAAGACTGCGTTAAAGTTTCATGAAAATCTATTCAGTGGTTCAGGAGGAGTAGCGGATAAGAGATGGGTACCCCCATGTGTACATGTAATGTAATGGCAAAGTCAATTTTTGGCTATGGGAAACCCCAAAAATCAATGAAATCCAATTCTGAAATAGGAGGTGCACATCTACATTATGTCACAAAGACTGTGTTATAGTTTCATGAAAATCTATTCAGTGGTTCAGGAGGAGTAGCGGATAAGAGATGGGTACCCCCATGTGTACATGTAATGTAATGGCAAAGTCCATGTTTGGCTATGGGAAATCAAATGAAATTCTGAAATAGGAGGTGCTCATCTATATTACGCCACAAAGACTGCGTTACAGTTTCATGAAAATCTATTCAGGGGGTATAATGAAAAGGTCCTAAAACAGCCTAAAATCTGTAAAAAACAAAATTAAAGAAAAACAAAACGCATGGTGCATATCTTCAACATATACTGAAGCATTCCTGCAAGTTTGGTTGAAAAGTGACATGCGGCTTAGGAGGAGTTGCGGATAATGGAGATGTACCCTCAAGACTCCAGTAAGCTAAAATGGCAAAGTCCAAAAACAGCGTAAAATCTGTAAAAACAAAATTAAAGACAAACAAAATGCATGGTGCATATCTTCAACATATACTGAAGCATTCCTGCAAGTTTGGTTGAAAAGTGCCAAGCGGTTTAGGAGGAGTTGGGGATAATGGAGATGTACCCTCAAGACTCCAGTAAGCTAAAATGACAAAGTCCAAAAACAGTGTAAAATCTGGAAAAAACAAAATTAAACAAAAACAAAATGCATGGTGCACATCTTCAACATATACTGAAGCATTCCAGCAAGTTTGGTTAAAAAGAGCCAAGCGGTTTAGGAGGAGTTGCGAATAATGGAGACGTACCCTCAAGACTCCAGTAAGCTAAAACGACCAGGTCCAAAAACAGTGTAAAATCTGGAAAAAACAAAATTAAACAAAAACAAAATGCATGGTGCACATCTTCAACATATACTGAAGCATTCCTGCAAGTTTGGTTAAAAAGTGCCAAGCGGTTTAGGAGGAGTTGCGGATAATGGAGACGTACCTTCAAGACTCCAGTAAACTAAAATTGCAAAGTCCAAAAACAGCGTAAAATCTGTAATATACAAAATTGAAGAAAAACAAATTACATGGTGCACATCTTCAACATATACTGAAGCATTCCTGCAAGTTTGGTTGAAAAGTGCCAGCGGTTTAGGAGGAGTTGCGGATAATGGAGACGTTCCCTCAAGACTCCAGTAAGCTAAAATGACAAAGTCCAAAAACAGCCTAAAATGTGGGAAAAAACAAAATTATACATGGAGGAGATGCGGATAATGCTTAAATTTTTTGAGCCATACAGACGGACAGACAGACGGACGCAAGACGACGGATAGTGATCCCTATGTGTCGATCCTGCACTAGGTGCAGGCGGCACAAAAAAATTGCCCTCAAGGCAAGGTCAAGGTCAAAATGTCTACAAATATGGCACCACTAGAAATCTCTCATCATGAGGAAGTTACATAATAAATATTAACACCCTACCACTGAAAGCTTACCTTCTAGAGGCAAGGTTTAAGTTTTTATTTAATGGCCCTAAAGGCAAGGTCAATATCAAAATGTCTACAAGTATGGTACCAAAGGAAAGCTGTCATCACAAGGAAGTCTCATACCAAATATCAACATCCTAGCTCTACAGGTCCCCATTCCACAAGCCAGGTCAAAGTTTTTGGTGACGATGCTGATGACACCCACGACCCCGATGATATGACAATAGCAATCCATACATTCGTCCAGATGAGCTAAAAAGCTCATATCGTTGAAGAATTCATGTTGTCAAGCAGTATTTCCATTTTAAGGATGATCACTGTTAGGTTGTATAATAACTACGACTGCAGATAAAGGTATGTTTTTTAATGAATTAGTTGTTATCTGAGAGAAAGAAAATAATATGTTTCTGAACTCTGTTTTTAATATAATTTGTTTAAATGAATTGTGAGAAACTTAACTCCTCTGAATTTTTCATAGACTTATCATTAGCAATGTTTATCCTTAGATGAATGTGATAAAATAAATATAATTTAATACACTCCTAACAATGCATAAAATGCAATAATAAGAACAAATTAGGAGATCACTTGGCAAAACATTACAATGCTTTTTAATGGATAAACCATAGGAATACGAAAATCTGACAAAAGTACAAAAGCCTGACCCATAAACATCCTAAAAATGCAAATTTTGATTTTTTAAATTTTGTTCCATGTTTTTAAGTTTAATTAACTATTTCTAAAATCTCAAATTTTTTATCTAAATGATCTCTGCACTCACTAAACAAATTGTCTCTTGAAGTTATATGTCTTCTCTGAAACTTAAAAATCTATTTCAACAGTTTGTAATTTCCAATGTAATTATTCATAATTTGAAATTATTTGTTTAAATATTCATATTAGATTTAATAACATTTTATTGCATAAACTAAAGCAATGGGAATCGGAATTTTTCTTAAAAGTTTCAACGCTTTTCATTTTTTTTTCAATTGTTTGTAAATTCCATGGCAATGAGAAACATCATTCGGTTATCTCTATGTACCAAGTTAGTAATATATATGGTTATAATGGAGATAATTTTAAGTAAACTATCAAAAGAAGGTATTGATATGCCAATTGAAATTATCTCCACTTTGAACCATTCAAAACGTACTTGGTAGAGGGAGATAGCCGACTGTTGTTTCTCACAACGCAACCTTTTAAGCATATTTTTTGGCAAATTTTCCTGGAAAGTGTCATCAAACTTTGATGAACTGCTTTAAGATTTGCATTAGACATACTTTGTCCACATTTGTATCATAATCTACTTTGAAATCAATTTTTGTTGAAAACAGACAGTGCAAGATTTTTTTTTATTCTGACTGATATTTCAGAAAAAGTGACGACAAAGTACATAGAACATGCAGAATAAGGAACTGAGTAAAATCAATAAATCCCATATTCACATTTTATTAGGCTTAAACAACAGCAGTAGAATACCGAAGGAACAAAGCACAAGATTACATAAATCAAAGTCCAGAGACAAGGCAAAAGCAAGACCACCAGAAGACAGACGACCAGACACTACATGCCCACAAAACACACAAACACTACAAATACAACACAAAAAACTAAAACATTAACGGTGTGAACTCCCAAAAACAGAGTGACATAAGGTGCTCTGATAACAGTTCCAATCACATTGCCAGTGGGTCAATCCAAGGTAAAGTCAAAATCGTTAATGTCAAATCCAGGAAAACACGAATCAAGCTGAAAATGTCCGTGTCCATTTTTGACACCGACATTTCATATCTTCATAAACTGATGGAACAGGATATCCTGTGAACCTTATTCTATACTAACATTCTTGTTTGTGGCTTCATTCTTTGGTTCTGAGTTGGCATAGTCTGATCCTATGTTTTCCATTGGTAATTCTGAATTGGCATACACATCACCAGGATTGTTGTTCATTGCTGAAATCAAACAAGGCTTAAAATAACTCTCTTATATTACATAAAAATATGATCTTAAAGACCATTCCAACAATAAATTCTCATTTATACCCACCATGTTAATGCTAGAGTCACTGTGGCCTAGTTGGCCATGGATACCCCCCCCACCTCTCGAATTTTCTTAAACATGTTAAGAAATGGAATTATTATAAAAATAACATGTAGAGTGCACATCTATGATATGTAATTAAGGCCCAGCATAAAATTCATGAAATTCTGATCAATTTTCCAGGAGGTGTATTGGATACCAGGTAATCATCATATGGTTTGAATTGCGCTAAAGGCGAGCTATAATCACAAAGTCCAAAACATGTCAAAAATCTGGAAAAAGGAGTTATTGGAAAACAAAATGCGTAGTGCACATGTACAATATGCAATTAAGCTCGTGTAGAAGTTTCATAAAATTCCAATCAGTGGTTTAGGAGTAGTAGTGGATACCAGGTGGTCATCTTATGGTTTGCATTAAGCGAAAAGACCAAAATTGACCAAGTCCAAAACATGTCAAACATCTTGAAAAAATTAATTATTGCCATTTATTGGAAAACAAAATGCGTAGTGCACATCTACAATATGTAATAAAGCTTCTGTGTAAGTTTAATAAAATTCCAATCAGTGGTTTAGGAGGAGTAGTGGATACCAGGTGGTCACCATATGGTTTGCATTGAGCTTCAAGACCAAAATTGACCAAGTCCTAAAGCTTCTGTGTAATTTTCATAAAATTCCAATCAGTAGTTTAGGAGGAGTAGTGGATACCAGGTGGTCAACATATGATTTGCATTGAGCGAAAAGACCAAAATTGACTAAGTCCAAAACATTTCAAATATCTGGAAAAAAATAATTATTGGAAAACAAAACACGTAGTGCATATCTACAATATGTAATTAAGCTCCTGTGTAAGTTTCATGAAATTCCAATCAGTGGTTTAGGATGAGTAGTGGATACCAGGTGATCACCATATGATTTTCATTGAGCTAAAAGAGTTAAAATGACAAAGTCCAAAGCATGTCAAAAATCTGTAAAAAAGGAATTGTTGAAAAACAAAATTCGTAGTGCACATCTAGAATATGCCAATGAACTCCTGCATAAGATTTATGAAATTCCAATCGGTGATTTAGCAGTAGTAGTGGATACCAGGTAGTCACCATAAGGTTTGCTCCAAGCTAAAATGGCAAAGTCCAAAACATGTCAAAATTCTGAAAAATAAATAGAATAATTGGAACATAAAGCACGTAGTGCACATCTACAATATGTTATTAAGCTCCTGCATAAGTTTCATGAAATTCCAATCAGTGGTTTCAGAGGAGTATTGCATACCAGGTGATAACAATATGGTTTCCATTCAGCTAAACGAGTTAAAATGACGAAGTCTAAAACATGTCAAAAATCTGTAAAAAAGGAATTATTGAAAAACAAAATTCGTAGTGCACATCTAGAATATGTAATTGAACTTCTGCATAAGATTTATGAAATTCCAATCAGTGGTTTAGGAGGAGTAGTGGATACCAGATAGTCACCATATGGTTTGCATCAAGCTAAAATGACAAAGTCCAAAATATGTAAAAAATTCTGGAAAAAATGGAATTATTGGAAAATAAAATGTGTAATGCACATCTACAACATGTAATTATGCTCCTGCATACGTTTCATGAAATTCGAATAAGTGGTTGAGGAGTAGTAGTGGATACCAGCTTTAGGATGCAAAAAGACGGACGGACGGACGGAAGGATGGACAACATGAATACTATATACCTCCCGCAAAGCGGGGGTGGGGGAGATAATAAGATAGACCAAATACCTATAGCTTAATGTTATATTAAACTAAACAACAATCATTTATACAAAACTAAACAACAATCAGTTTTTACTTGAAATTAAGTGATTATCATTCTGTTACTCCTGCTTCAGTCTGAAGTTAAGAAACTACTTTCAATTTTGAAGTATAATAAGCAAATAAAATATTCAAACTTCAACATATCATTAAATTGGTACAGTTAGATCAACACGAACTGATTCTCTCTCTCTCTTATCACCGATTTTGGTGTGACACGGTGTGACACAGTTAATTTCAGATAAATCTCCCAGATCCCTCCCAAACTCTAATCTCAATACCACAAGTTTTATTGCTGTTGAGGGCAATAAAATTTATGTATGTTTATGTTACCTGTCCGATTGTCAAAATTCAATAATTGACATGTTGCAACTCAATATTTGGTACAGCTGTGGAAATTTCAACATCCTCGCTGTTAATGACAAATTATTTTCTTAAAAATACATTTTAAGGAGAAATATTTTGATAACGCCGGTCTCAAAACATTTAAAAAAGTAATTTATGAAAAAAATAAACGTCTCTTCCAACATCTGAAACATGAGGTTTTCACTTGTTTTACTTGAAAGACATTCCGGTCGCGACTGTGGATATAAACATTTTACAGAAACGGAACTTTACCCCTTTAAAAAAATCTATAACAGATTAAGCATGAGTCCTTCTAAATAATATTCTTCCTTTCCTACGTAAAGGATGGGTTGCAATAGGGCCGTTTCCGGCCCACCTGGAATTTTGATAAAATATATTTCAATGTAACCTACAATATATGTAGTTAAAGATTGAACAACGGGCATGTGCAAGTCACGTGATCGCGTGATTTTACTAGCACCCATGTCAAAAGAAAAAATAGAGTATAAAAGAATAAAGATTGGCACATTGCCAAGCCAATAATGAACCCCACTTTGATAATAAAATATTATGCAAATGGCGCTGTTTTATCCATGATATAATTCTTTTGTTAATCAATTTCTTTATGAAAGGAAATAATACAGTTTAATACATATAACTCTTTGTGAGAAAAATATACACAAAATCTTCATTTTTCGAGGTAAATGGAGTACTATACCATCCGATTTTCTGATATTTGATGGAAATTACTATGAATTCGTGCGCTTCCAACATATTTCCATATACTTCTTCATATATTTTTATACTTTAAACAAAATATCACGTTAGTGGACTTAAATACTAGAGGCTCTCAAGAGCCTGTAGCTCACCTGGTCCAAAGCTGGCATAGTCAACAACCTCAATAATAAAGGGGACCAACTAAGGACAGTTGTGACCAAGTAGTATCAGAGGAGAAGATCTTTGAATGTGTTTTCCAATAGGGTCCAATGTTAATCTAAGTTCCCCACTGGCAGCCATCTTGGATCTGATGGGGACTTGCTGGACACATTTTTCAAAGGATACCTACTAAGAACACTTGTGACCAAGTATGGTTCTAATTGGCCCAGTAGTCTCAGAGAGGATCTTAACATGTGTTTTCCCATAGGTCCAATGTTGAACTATGTTGCCGCTGGCGGCCATCTTTGATCTGATGGGAACTTTCAAGACACATTTTTCAAAGGGGACAACTAAGGACAGTTGTGACCAAGTATGGTTCCAATTGGCCAAGTAGTCTCAGTACAGAACTTTGAATGTGTTTTCCAATAGGATCCAATGTTAAACAAGAGAAGGGCCAGTCAGAAATGACAGCTAATTCCCTCGCCTGTTTATTGAATGTTTGTCTAGTATTATAAGCAATCAGGGAAGTTGTACCATTCAAGATCTGGCTTGTTACTTAAACCTGGGCCAGTCATGCAAGAAATGTAGTGACCTTATTTCAATCAGGAGCTTCATACCTAAAGCATATGCATCTACTGATGAAAGATAAATATTCTACAAGTTGAAGTATCTAAAATCCAGACTGTATCACAAACTTTAACCTAAGTCACTCATACATGAAATGTAGGTCAAAGTGACCTAACTTTTATCTGGAGCTTTGTAACTTTACAAGACGCATCTACAAACAAAATATTATTCCTCTGTGAATTGTAGTATCCCAGATCTTGAGTCTTACAAAAACGTTTTACCTAAGTCACTCATGCATGAAATGTAGGTCAAAGTGACCTAATTTTTATCTGTAGCTTCGTAACTTTACAAGACTCATCTACATACAAAATATTATTCCTCTACAAGTTGTAGTATCCCAGATCTGGACTCTTACAAAAACTTTAACCTAAGTCACTCATGCATGAAATGTAGGTCAAAGTAACCTAATTTTTATCTGGAGCTTCAAAAACTTTATAAGACGCATCTACATACGAAATATTATATCTCTACAAGTTGTAATATCCCAGATCTGGACTCTTACAAAAACTTTAACCTGAGTCACTCATGCATGAAATGTAGGTCAAATCCACCTCTTCTTTATATCAACCTCAAGTTCTCTTCAAGATGCATCCATGGACAAAACATTGTCCACCTACGACCTGTTATTCAAAAGATATATGGTCTTAAGTTCGAACGGACAAACGGACGAACGGGTCAAACGCTATATCCCCTCCCCAACTTCGTTGGGCGAGGGGATAACAAAGTTCCCCGCTGGCGGCCATCTTGGATCTGATGGGAACTTCCCGGACACATTTTTCAAAGGGGACCAACTAAGGTCAGTTGTGACTAAGTATGGTTCCAATTGGCAAAGTAGTCTCAGAGAAGATCTTTGAATGTGTTTTCCCATAGGGTCCAATGTTAAACTAAGTTCCCCGCTGGCGGCCATCTTGGATGAGGTCCAGAACTTCCATCATGAAGACAAAATGTAGCCCTTGACATACTTACCATTTTGGCTTTAAATCTTAACCTCTATCTCAAATCTTTATTGAAATAAAGGGCTACGCCGAGCGCAGCATGATACGACCGCAGCATGTCGTCCACTGAAATTTGAATAAGTGTAATTTAAAGTGAGTATGGACATAGGAAAGAGCTTGACACAATAATTAGATGGACGCAATAAGGAGATTGACCAAGTAATTAGCTGGACACAAACTAGGGAAAATAAAAATTAGCCCTTATGACTCCTTATGATTCCTCTTTGACCCTCTATAGCTCAGAAACAGTAAGAGCTACGCCAAATCCATTGACATGATGCTGAAAGCTTATATCAGGAGAAATCAAAAGAAAAAAATCCCATCGAAATGCGATGAAAAATAAAAATTTAAGGTAAACTGTAAATTTACAATTTTGGCCCCCTTCGGCCCCTCATAGCTCGGGAACGGCAAGAGCTACGTCAAATCCGTTGAAATACTACTGAAAGCTTGCATCAAGTAGAATCCAAAGAAAAAAATCCCATCGAAATCCGACAAAAAATAAATTGTTTAGGTTATCTGTAAATTTACGATTTTGGCCCC
>MJUU01015805.1:139275-150537 GCA_002080025.1 Modiolus philippinarum | reverse complement strand
AAAACTGTGCGATGAACCGTTTTTGAGTTATAGCCCTTGACGCGTTTTGGTAAATCGGTTTTTCGCGAATAACTTTTAAACGCTTACAGATAATATAGTAAACATATATGTTTAAAGTGATCAGTAAGAAAAGACCTTCAATTTGAGTACCAGGTTGAAGGTCATCGGTGACCTTTGACCTTGACCTCTGACCTTGTTAGGGGATAAACTCAGAAACCATAAAAGGTTCCTGAAAAAGTATATCAGCAAAAATGTTCAGCATGTCAAGGGCTTTATTTGTTTCATTTGGACCGAAGCTCTCCGGTGAATCCCTAGAGAGTTATTGCTCTTGACGCGTTTCGGAAAATGGGTTTTCACATATAAGTTCTAAACTGTTACAGATAGTATAGTCAAGTAACATATTAAATTAATCAGTAAGAAGAGACCTTCATTTTGAGCACAAGGTCAGAGGTCATCAAGGTCAGAAGTCAAGGTCATAGCCAATTTTTGGGATTTTTTTCAGTAAAATCACCAAAAAAGGTAAGAGATAGGTGATTAAATGTAGTTGAAAAAGTTCAAAACTCTTGTTTACATCATATTTTCGACAGGGATTGACAATAAAATCAAAATAATAACATGTTATCATGACGAAAACTGGTGAAAGACCTTGCAATTGTTCTCTGAACAATTGACTTTTTAATTATTATTATTATTTTTTTTATTCTTTTTCTTCTGCCGCAACCGCTGTAAAAAAACTACGCGACATATCATTTTGACTCTTGGTGTCATGAATTGATACCACTGTGCGACTTCAAGACTAAGTCAAGCATATAGATCTATTTTTAGTAACGGAGTTATCTCCCCAAACACGGTTTATCTTGTTAGCAGATCTCCTCATAAAGTGTAACTGATATCAAAATTCTGAATAGGGGAAAATGTTTGATTCATCCTCAGGATGATTAATCACGCAAAAAAAAATTTTTGGGTCGCGACCCCGGTAACGCGTTTTTGGCACCTAAATATGCAAATTTCTCAAAGTTGTCAGATTTCCACCAAATTTAGTTTCCAGGTAGCTTTCATCGTCCTGATAACAAATCTGGGATCATAAAATTTTTTTCGTCCGCCATTTTCAAAATGGCCGCCATTTGAAATTTTGTTATCGCGATATCTCGGAAACGCTAAATAATTTCTGAAAACATTATATTGCAAAAATACTTGTCTTATTGAGATCTACATTTAATTCAATAGAACGAAAACTGTGCGATGAACCGTTTTTGAGTTATAGCCCTTGACGCATTTCGGTAAATCGGTTTTTCGCGAATAACTTTTAAACGCTTACAGATAATATAGTAAACATATTGTTTAAAGTGATCAGTATGAAAAGACCTTCAATTTGAGTACCAGGTTGAAGGTCATCGGTGATCTTTGACCTTGACCTTTGACCTTGTTAGGGGATAAACTCAGAAACTATAATAGATAGCTGAAAAACTATATCAGCAAAAATGTTCAACATGTCAAGGGCTCTATTTGTTACATTTGGACCGAAACTCTCCGGTGACTCTCTTAAGAGTTATTGCTCTTGACGCGTTTTGGAAAAGGATTATTTACATATAACTTTTAAACCGTTATAGATATTATAGTCAAGTAACATATCAAATTAATCAGTAGGAAGAGACCTTCAATTTGAGCACAAGGTCAAAGGTCATCAAGGTCAGAGGTCAAGGTCATAGCCAATTTTAAGGGTTTTTTTTCGTAAAATCTTTACAACAGTAAAAATAGGTGATCAAATGTACGGGAGAAAAGGAAATAAATGCAATTATTAACCGGTAGTGACTTTCCTGAAATCATGGTGAAAACTGGTGAAAGACCTTGCAATTGTTCTCTGAACAATTGACCTTTTAATTATTATTTTTTTTTTATTCTTTTTCTTCCGCCGCAACCGCTGTAAAAAAACTACGCGACATATCATTTCGACTCTTGGTGTCATGAATCTATATCACTGCGGGACTTCAAAACTCAGTCAAGCATATCGATCTATTTTTAGTAACGGAGTTATCTCCCCTAACACGGTTTATCTTGTTAGCAGATCTCCTCATAAACCGTAACCGATATCAAAATTCTGAATGGGGGAAAATGTTCGATTCATCCTCAGGATGATTAATCACGCAAAAAAATTTTTTTGGGTCGCGACCCCGGTTACGCGTTTTTGACCCCTAAATATGCAAATTTCTCAAAGTTGTCTGATTTCCACCAAATTTGGTTTCCAGGTAGCTCTTATGGTCCTGATTACAAATCTGGTATCAAAAAATTTTTTTCGGCCGCCATTTGAAATTTTGTTATCGCAATATCTCGGAAACGATAAAAATCTTCTGAAAACATTATATTGCAAAAATACTTGTCTTATTGAGATCTACATTTGATTGAAAAGAACAAAACCTCTACGACAAACTGTTTTTGAGTTATAGCCCTTCACGCGTTTCGATAAATCGGTTTTTTGCGAATAACTTTTAAACTCTTACAGATAATATAGTAAACATATATATCTAAAGTGATCAGTGCAAAAAGACCTTCATTTTGAGTACCAGGTTGAAGGTCATCGGCGACCTTTGACCGTGACCTTTGACCTTGTTAGCGGATAAACTCGGAAACTGTAACAGATAGCTGATTAAATGTAATGGGGAAAATGTTCATCTTCACGAGACGCAACTTTGTTACATTTGGTCCAAAGAGATTCGACGACTCTTTGTATGAGTTATTGCCCTTTGAAAGATTTTGAGTTACCGTTATTGCTAAATACTCCCAAACGATAAGTGGTAGAGACCTGAAACCTTCACCAATGTTGATGGCAAGACTTGACCTTTCAAATGATGTCAAGGTCAAAGGTGAATTGTGACCTTGACCTTTGACCTTGAACCTTGTTAGTGGATAAACTCGAAAACTGTAATAGATAGCTGATTAAATGTATTGGAGAAAATGTTAGCCTTATTAAGATCTACATTTGGTACTTTGGGTCCAAAATAATTGGACCATTGGTTTTGGACCTACGGCCCAATATTTCGAGGTCCGATTTAAGGGTTTTTTGCTAATATCTCAAAAACTATTAAAGATACAATTAAACTATAGGAAGATAAAATGTTCAGTTCAATATGGCCGACAAAATGGGGTCAAGGTCAAAGGTCAAGGTCCTTAGCAACAACGTTATTTGCCATGAAAGTCCTTAGCAACCATATGCAAAAAGTTTTGTAATGTTGTAAAGAGGAAATAAATGACGTTGCCAACCGGAAGTGACTTTCACAACCAGCAAAAGTACAGTTTCCAATTTGTCTTTGTTAATAATTAGGGAGGGGGACATTTCGGTTTGAATCGCGGATCACATTCATATCTTTCCGATGCGGTGAATCATTATTTTCCTGAACAATTATCCGGTTTTCGTTGTTCATCACATTTCATTTCCCTAGACTAAGATATTCCCTGATCATAACGAAAGAAATTTTTGACATTTAACGCTGTTTTAGTAATAACTACAGCTGTTATGTAGATACAACAACTTCACTGTAATACTGGAATACTCTCTTGATACTGAATATGTGCATATATTTGAAATTAATCACCAATTTCAGTATTTAGATTGGATATTCAGTGCTTCCATAACATGTTACATGAAGAACAATACCGGTAGATGTATATAGAATGCAGTCTTCATATGAAATGTAAGTACAACAAAATACTAGGACATTTACTTTTCGTGGGGAAGCTCGACCTGTGCACATTTTTTGTGATACAGTACGAAAATATTAAACACGTTCATTAATCATTTTTCGAAACACCAAAAATGGAATTGTTTTGTAATTAGTTTCAGGCACAGAAACCAAATTAGGTTGTATCGACAGACCCTATCATGCAAAAAAAAAACTCAGAATATAGACTTAGTTATGCTAAAATATTTGTTATTGTGTTACAAATATTTGTATACACAGATCCTCACACCATGTACACCTGGGAAATTCAATTATAGGACTAGGATATGCATGTTTATCATAGGGTCCTGAAGCGGGGTTTCAGTATTTCTTTTCAAGATCATCCAGCCTTCCAACAGTCAGGCCCCATGTCAGTCTGGCCTTGTCACAATCAGGCGTTGGTAAATCCGGCCTTGGTCTATCCATCCCTGTATTTTTGATTGATACTATAACGTTGTTTTGTTTGTTTTGAGATAGAAAGATCTTGTACTGAGTATGACAAATATAAAAGGACCAAGCGTACAAATGTACGTTGTACGTTGCACGAACACAACTCTTTAACAGCCTGATTTTGTTAATTTACTTATATTCTGTCTACTTTGACAAATATTCAATATAGTAATGATTTTTCAGCTTTTTTATACCTTTTCACCTGATTTTATTTTGAAAGTGCTTTCATGGTTCTATTGATCATTAATTTTTGGTTGTGTAATACATGCAGACCTCAACTTATTTGTTATAACTTCACTTGATCAAAATGACACTTTGTATCAGTATATGTATATGTACTTGTAAGATGTGCAGCCTTTATATATGTAATTGAAAGCATGAACTATTTGTCAACACCAGTGGCCTAGGAATATCCATATTTTTATTTCGGACCTAATTTAGCATGTAACTCTGAAGAACTTCATGTTTTGTTTGTATAATACCAAAAGGGACCATTTTAAATTTGCTTAGATTTTATTTTAATTTTTTGTATATGCTAGTATAGTTTTGGCTGCTAGATATAGAGGAATAAGTCATTAAGCATTACAATGTCAATAAATATTTGTTTTAACTTTTCGCAATGCTTCAGTGTATTTTATATACTAAGGCCAAAAAGAAAAATATGTGTGTTTACTGTAGTCTGCTGAAAAAAATTAGGGTCGGTAGGTCGGGAATCTTTTTTTTTTTCAGGCATCGTCAACGAAATCCGGATACATTTCGGGTCATTCCCAAGTCCGTTCCGAAATTAATCCTACAAATTGGAAGTCCTGCCATTTGCATTGTGTTTTGGAAGAAACTTGGCATATTTCTTGATTTTTGTCTATTTGAATGTCTTTTGAACCAAATAAAAAGTTTAAATGTCTATTTTATTATTTTTCTGTACCAGCGGAAACATGTTACCAGATAAACTTATCAATTTACAGAGGTCTGTATCAAAATAGGGTCGGTTGATAACAACGTTGAACTTTTTTTATGAGAATCAATAAAAAGTTCTAGGGTCGGCATCTAAAAAATAGGGTCGGTCGGACTACCGTAAACACACATATTTTTTTTGGCCTAATATGTTTGTCGCGACAAGTCAGGGAGGGGTCAACTTTTTTCGCAAATATGACAAATGACAAAAATTTTAATCTTTTCAAAATTTTCATTCAGGTTGAAAAGTTTAAGCATATATAGGCTTAAAATGTGGATTACAATCCACTTTTTCTAATTTTAATAAACAAAATGCATCAATATACCAAATTTAATTTTAAATTTTGAAATCTGAAGCCCAAACTTTACAAACTATGGTAATAAATTGTGGCCTTCTGCAGTTGAAAATGCAATTATTTCTAAATATATGCAGTGAAAATATAAGTTGGTGCCAGGTTTAAATAAATAAAAGACTTATTTGTCAATTTAATAAGATGAATAGTTCATTTCATAAGATTTTAGACTCTGTAGATGGCTATTTATCAGTCCATGGGGTCAGTTTAACTTATCACACTGCTGACTTAGTACCAAATTTGCATTTGCAGTACATGTACAAGAGGATAGCTGTAAGTAAATCAGATATCCAACCAATTAAAAGCTTTTTTACATCATTCAAATCTGATTCCTAGCCATTTTGGATTCCTTGAAAATTTAAGGCATACTGTAAACTATGGAGTGGTCATTTGTTTTTAAACATGGAATTTCAATGTAAACATTACATTGCAGATAGAAGTCAATGATTTAATGTACCATAGATACTCTGAGCTGTATTTCTCTGAATCACTGTTACAATTGCTGTGCTTAAATGCAGTCATAATACCAAAAAAAGCTGCTACCATGCATTTTATAGTATGTTTGAAATTGGTGCCATGGTGGTAACAACCAGTCAAATTTGTACCCTAGGTTAGGCATTTGAATTGCAATGTGAGGTCAAGGTCAAAAGGACAGTGTAAATGTTCTCTATTGAATTAAGTTCAGAAATAAGTAATCTTGCACCAGGAGGCAGTTACATGTACACTGGATGTTTGCTCAATGTGTCCTCCTATAGGTAGCTCGGCACAGTTTCTAAACAGAATTGGTTTTTCCCTTTTGTGTACCCAAGATTGTATAGAGGTGTTAATACTGAAAGCAAAGTTTTGATTGGTAATTAAATATTATATTGTTGTATTTTTTTAAAATAGACATATTATCTATGATTAAGATAATATGAAAGAAATTTTCATGTGAACTTTATTCATGGAAATTATTTTTTTTAGAATTATTGGTAATATGCCCTTCAATGCAACATTGACCGCAAGTGAACTGACGGGCAGTACATACCTTGTACTTTAATTAGAGGCTCTTAACGGAATTGGTCATGACTATATTTCACTGTTTTTTTTTTGCTCTAGATGAGAGCATACTACAATATCCTGGTGGAATGTAATCTTGCAAATGTTACTATTGTCGCGTATGGAAAAGAAACTGTAACGTGCTACATGTATCTGTAGGTGAAAATGCAAGATTGCCATATATTAACTTGGTATCATTCAATCCTACTTTTTTCTGCTCAGTTTATGGATTTTACTGATTAATTGAAGAATATAAATCAAAACATCAAATGAGAGCTAAGAATTATGGAAAAATTGCTGACTCAGCAAATTTTGACTTTTTGGATATGCTTGTATAGTTTTGACTGCTGGGTATAGCAGAATCAGTCAATGAGCATTATACTGGTTAAAATTTGTCAAAAAATATTTGTTTTTACTTTTCACAATGATGTGGTGTATCATATATGCTAATATGTTAGAGGCGACAAGTCAAGTAGGGGTCAACTTTATTCGCAAATATGACAAATGACAGAAATTTAATTTTTTTCAATATTTTCATTCAGGTTGAAAAGTTGAGGTATATATAGGCTTAAAATGTGGATTACAATCCACTTTTTCTAATTTTATTAAACAAAATGCATTAAAATACCAAATTTGATTTTAAATTTTGAAATCTGAAGCCCAAACTTGACAAATTATGGTAATAAATTGTGGCCCTCTGCAGTTGAAAATGCAATTCTCTAATGATATGTCAAGTTTAAACCGCTTTTGACCCGTTGGATAAATTTTCTTTATTCAACGTATGTTGAATAAAGCCACGTGCTATTTCCTGCCAAATCTATTCGGAATACAGTTCTCGGTGTTTATCATTGATCATTAGAGAAAAAGATTACACCACTTTATCCCGATTATTACCATATTTTATCCACTCTCGATAGTTGAATTTAAAATGCAATTATTTCTAAATATATGCCGTGAAAATATACAAATGTATGTTGTGGTAGGTTTAAATAAATAAAAGACTTATTTCTCATTTTAATAAGATGAAGAGTTCATTTCATAAGATTGGTATTTATCAGTCCATGGGGGTCAGTTTAACTAATCGCACTGCTGACTTAGTACCAAATTTGCACTCATAGTCATAGAACATTTACAAGGAGATAACTGCAAGTAAATCAGATATCCAACCAATTAAAAGCTTTATTAAATCATTCAAATCAGATTCCTGGCCATTTTGGATTCCTGACCAATTTAAGGCATACTGTAAACTATGGAATGGTCATTTGTTTGGAAACATGGAATTTCAATGTAAACAATCATTGCCAAATTTTGGTCTTTTTTAAGTAAAATTTCCAAAATGATAAGAGATAGATGATAAAATAAATTGGAGAAAATTTTATACCTTTGAGATCTACATTAAATTCATTGGTCCAACACTTTTGGATCATAGGTTTGGACCTACATGTATGGCTCTAAAACCTCTTCTCGAGGTCCGATTTTAGGGTTTTTTAAAAACTTTTAAAGATATAATGAAACTATATACAGAAAAAATGTTCAGTACAATATGGCTAACAAAATGAGGTCAAGGTCAAAGATTAAAGGTCCCTAGCAACAACAATATTTGTCATGAAAGTCCCTAGCAACCGTATCCACAAATCATTATAATGTTGTAAAGAGGAAAGAAATGACATTGTCCACCGGAAGTGACTTTCCTGTCCTTAGCAACAAGCTTATTATCGCAAAAGGTCCTTAGCAACCACGAAAAAAAAAGCCTAAATAAGTTCACAACTATTACTTACATCACATTTTTGACTGAAATAGATAACAAAATCAAACTCTAACATCAAATCATGGTGATATCATTTTGATTCTTGGTGTCATGAATCGATACCACTGTGCGACTTCAAAACTCAGTCAAGCATATCGATCTATTTTTAGTAACGGAGTTATCTCCTCAAACACGGTTTATCTTGTTAGCAGATCTCCTCATAAACTGTAACCAATATCAAAATTCTGAATAGGGGAAAATGTTTGATTCATTCTCAGGATGATTTATCACGCAAAAAAAAAAAATTTTGGGTCGCGACCCCGGTTACGCGTTTTTGGCCCCTAAATATGCAAATTTCTCAAAGTTGTCGGATTTCCACCAAATTTAGTTTCCAGGTAGCTTTCATCGTCGTGATAACAAATCTGGGGTCAAAAAAATTTTTTCGTCTTTTGTTATCGAGATATCTCGGAAACGCTAAAAAATTTCTGGAAACATTATTTTGCAAAAATACTTGTCTTATTGAGATCTACATTTAATTCAATAGAACGAAAACTGTGCGATGAACCGTTTTTGAGTTATAGCCCTTGACGCGTTTTGGTAAATCGGTTTTTCGCTAATAACTTTTAAACACTTACAGATAATATAGTAAACATATATGTTTAAAGTGATCAGTAAGAAAAGACCTTCAATTTGAGTACCAGGTTGAAGGTCATCGGTGACCTTTGACCTTGACCTCTGAGATTGTTAGGGGATAAACTCAGAAACCATAAAAAATGGCTGAAAAAGTATATCAGCAAAAATGTTCAGCATGTCAAGGGCTATATTTGTTTCATTTGGACCGAAGCTCTCCGATGACTCCCTAGAGAGTTATTGCTCTTGACACGTTTCGGAAAATGGGTTTTCACATATAAGTTCTAAACTGTTACAGATAGTATAGTCAAGTAACATATCAAATTAATCAGTAAGAAGAGACCTTCATTTTGAGCACAAGGTCAGAGGTCATCAAGGTCAGAGGTCAAGGTCATAGCCAATTTTTGGGATTTTTTCAGTAAAATCACCAAAAAAGGTAAGAGATAGGTGATTAAATGTATTGAAAAAGTTCAAAACTCTTGTTTACATCATTTTTTCGACAAGGATTGACAATAAAATCAAAATAAATAACATGTAATCATGACGAAAACTGGTGAAAGACCTTGCAATTGTTCTCTGAACAATTGACTTTTTAATTATTATTATTATTATTCTTTTTCTTCCGTAAGGCCTCTGTACGGAAAACCTTTTGACGTATCATTATGAAACTTCGCATAGTAATTGGAAGTTGGAAAATCTCTTTCGAAATCACCCAATGAGCAAAATCTATTTTTAGTAACAGAGTTATCTCCCCGACCATGGTTTTTCTTGTTAGCAGATATACTAAGAAAGCGTAACCGATATAAAAAATCTGAGGTGGGGAAAATGTTTCATTTATCCTCAGGATGATTTGTCATGCAAAAAAATTTTTTTGGGTCGCGACCCCGGTGACGCGTTTTTGACCCTAATTATGCAAATTTATCAAAGTTGGCAGATTTTGATGAAATTTTGTTTCCAGGTAGCTTTGATAACCCTGATTACAAAAAGGGGGTCAAAAAAAATTTCGTCCGCCATTATCAAAATGGCGGCTATTTGAAATATTCATTATATGGCAAAAATGTTCCTCTCATTGAGATCTACATTTGATTCAATGCAACGAAAACTCTGCGACGAACCGTTTTTGAGTTATAGCCCTTGACCCGTTTTCGTAAATTGGTTTTTTGTGATTAACTTTTAAAGGCTACAGATAATATAGTAAACATATATGTTTAAAGTGATCAGCATGAAAAGACCTTCAATTTGAGTACCAGGTTGAAGGTCATCGGTGACCTTTGACCTTGTTAGCATATAAACTCAATTACCGTAATAGATAGCTGAAAAATTATATCAGTAAAAATGTTCACCATGTCAAGGGCTACATTTGATTCATTTGGACCGAAGCTCTCCGATGACTCCCAGAGGAGTTATTGCCCTTGACGCGTTTAAAAAATAGGTTTTTTGCGTATAACTTTTAAAGGTGTGCGTTTGCATAATACACAATGTAGGTCTGTCTGTCTGTAAGTCAGGATTTTTTTTTTTTTTTTTCTTTTTTTTGCGTCTGTCTCTCAGGCATAGTCGATACTATTCTCTTACCATGTTTCTGAAATTATTATATCAGTATTTGGACCTAAGTAACCTGCATGCAAATACCTTTTAGCCTTGACCTCATATTAATGCATTCAAAATTTTGATTTTGAGTATTCTTAACCAATGGTAACACTCAGATGTATTGTACTTGGAACAATACATATTCATGGTAAATGGTGGATACATTGTACTTGCCAGTTTTTAATTGGCATTATTTCTATGTGGCCTTGACCTATCTTTGCATGTATACTTCACAGACTATAGGGTCTTTTTGTCTTTTATTCTATTTAATTATGAAACAATACATCTACATGTACCTCATCATATTGATGTAGTGGAAATACAAGTGTACTTAGTGCAGACATGTTTTAGAATCATGCAAATTATATACTGTATCCATGACCTACCTTGAACTCAGCCTAATTATCTTAAATAGAATTTTGAAATTTAATAAAATACAGTACTACTGTCCTCTCTTTGTGGTGGTGGGCTGCATGAGCAGCTTGAATTCAGTGCCATATGTTGCTGCTGCTCATTCAGTCCAACATTACCGGGGGAGAAACATGTACTGTGATTTTGAAATTGATTTTTGATAGTTTTTGCGACTACTTATATTAACCTTCATTGAGTTTGTTTATTGTCAATTGTTTAATGTGTTACAGAAAACTAATAATTGTGTACATGTATCTAAGGTTGCACGCGTGTCAATGTACCACGTTGTCTAGTTGTATCATTGTGTATCTAGGGTTGTAAACGTGTCAATGTACTATGTTGTCTAGTTGTATCATTTTGTATCTACGTGTCAATGTAC
>MJUU01015805.1:104020-139034 GCA_002080025.1 Modiolus philippinarum | reverse complement strand
ATTTTTTTTTTTTTTTTTTTAAGATTAAGAGATTGAAAAATAACTGAATTTCATTTGTCCAAAGCGGCACATATAAAGAACACTTTAAGCACAATTATTTGGAAACTTCTATTTTTTCCTTAATTTTGTGACCAAATTTCGTCTTGGAGGTTATTTCTTTCTTTTGGGAGGGAATTAAGATATAAAAAACTATGGTCAAGGTCAAAGGTCAATGGTCAAGGTCACCGATGACCTTAGGCCTTGTTATCGCTTTAACTCGTAAATCGTAATAGATGGCTGAAAACATGTAATGAGAAAAATGTTCATTGTCATAAAATGCAACTTTGTTACATTTGGTCCAAAGAGATTCGAGGACTCTTTATATGAGTTATTGCCCTTTGAAAGATTTTGGGTTTCCGTAAATGCTAAATACTCCCAAACGATAAGTCGTAGAGACCTGAAACCTTCACCATTGTTCAAAGGTGATATATGGTCATCTAAAAATGTGAAGGTCAAAGGTCATCAGTCAAGGTCACAGATGACCTTGGACCTTGTTATCGCTTAAACTCGTAAACTAAGAGATAGGTGGTCAAATGTATTGGAGAAAATGTGTGTCTAATTGTGTCTGCATATTTTTGACCGAAATAGACAACAAAATCAAAACTCAAACATGTAATCATGGTGAAAACTGGTGAAAGACCTTGCAATTGTTCTCTGAACAATTGACCTTTTAATTGTTTCTAATTTCATTTCAGAACGTAAAAGTTTCATTTCTTCTTTAGTAGATGTGGATGCCTTGATTGCCTCTGGTTTTAAGTCAAGAAGATAAAGTCCAGACAAAGTGGTTGCACGACTGTATGCAACATACATCATTCCAGGACTTCGTATATTTGAGCATGACATGACAACATCTTTTAAAGTTGCACCTTGTATTTTATGGATTGTGCAAGCAAAGCAAAGCACAAGGGGCAGTTGTATTCTTGTTACCTGTGGTGACGTCTCACTCCTTCCAATATGTTCTTGAACTTCAATAGGGTAAATTGGTGTACCTCTAGGATAATTTGCAAGCAATATTGTTGATGCTTGCCTTGTTAACAATCCACATGACAAATCATCAAACTGAACAATCACACATTTTGGTAAAGCTGGAGGTTTTACATTATGATTGTATATTATATCTAGTACTAAACCAGTTGCTCCATTAACAAGTCCATCATTGACATCAAGATTTTTTATAAGCATGACACGAGCATTTGGAGCTAGCTCTAGCAAATGTGGCAAATCAGAAACTTTAGAATCAACATCAAATGAAATTACTGATGGAGGAATCCGTGTAATTGCACGTATCTTTTTATGCATTTCATGATTAATTTTGTCCAACATCTGATCATTATGTTGTTGAACATTTTTTCTAGTCGAGTATATGTGAAGCGCATTTGAAGGGTAATTAGTTTCTCGAACTATTCTTGCTTTCAGCATATCAATATCCTCATCAGTGAGTTCTGCCAGTCTTAACCTATTCAACATACTAGCAAATGGCAAGTCATCTTTTTGACGCATGATAGTATGAAGCTCATGCAACTTAAAGTTACTTGTCCATAAGCCTGACAGAAGGATTCCCATTTCATCTGGATTTTGACTTGGGTTGATATCATATATTCTACATATGTATATTCTTTGACTGGAGGTATTTGGAACATATCTCCAACTGCAAGCACACAAATGTCTCCAAAAATTTTATCTGATCCTTCAACATTTTTGATTTCCTGCAGACGTTTATGGACATGGGCAAATACTTTTCTACCCAACATGGATACTTCATCTATCACCAGAATTACAAGATTTTCATATCTGGATTGGTATGTTGCAAACAATGATGGATTCCCACGCAAGCTATAATAACCTTTCACAGGAAGTTTAAGTGCACTATGAATTGTGGCACCTCCAATATTGAAAGCAGCACATCCTGTTGGAGCTGTAAGCATAATACAAGGATGATCAGGATCTTGTCCAGATGTTTGTAATGTTCTTGATGCTTGGTGATAGATGGCTTTTATAAGTCTGCTTTTTCCTGTTCCTGCCCCTCCTGATAAGAAGACGTGAAAAGGTTTTGGTTTTAATCCCATCTTGTATTTCACACACCAGTCATGAATGTATTTGAATAATTGCATTTGTTCATTATTTAAACCACATATACTTTCTAGTAATTCACTGTCTGATGTGTCATGTTTTCTCACTGATGTTGTAATTGATGCCGTTGTATGTAATTGTGGCCTTACAAAATGTTCATCCTCTTCATCGTCTTTACCTTCTTGTCTATTCTCTGTATCCTCCACATTTTGTAATGTACCCTCTGGGTCTAACATGTCCCACGCTTGTTGAGGTGGTCCATTATCCTGGAATTGTTCTACAGCTTGTGCAACAAGACTTGCAAATTCAGCAATACGATTCTTATTTTCCATTACAATAGAAACAATTTCATTATATGACTCCTCATGAAGTTCATTATTTTTCAGAAGGTCCTCTTCTTCCCTTCTCCAAGGTACAAAGAGTAACAGTTGTTGATAATATTTTTCAGGGTTTTTGTTTTCTGATACAACATGCCATCTTGGTACTGCTGGGGTCATTCGCTTCTTCATAATAACATCTGTATCATGAAGAGTTATAATTTTAGGAAGCTCTTCTTGGATATCAGTCTCTTCCACCGAAGGATCACCGACATTATCATTTTCATCATTTGTTGTTTGCTTTGACTGTGTAGTAGTACGATCATACACGGAAGCAAATTGTGCGAGACACATGTTGTTGAAAATCGGACTATAAGGTCTAACTGCATACTTATCAACAAGACTTCTGCAATAGACATCAGTAGAATCATCTTCCAAGCTGTCTAAAATATTTTGTGATTTGAGAATACTTATTCTATTTTCCTTAAAGTCAGTTGGAATCCAAACTACTTTTGTATTACAACGCTTCAGGGGTATGCCAAGTAGGCGGTATGCAGCTTCCTGTGCACTTATTTCACGGTTGGTCAGAAAGACATGGCCAATATGTTTTAATCGTGTTTTAACATCAGCATTTCTCATTTCACTTGCAGCTGATTTCAACATTTGTGACATTTCTTTCTCATCCTTGGTGACATAGGCTACTATATATGAAGTACATGCATATGCATCACACACAAATTGAAGGTCCATATTGGCTTCCCATAGACGAAGTATGTCAGGATTGTAAAAATTAATGTTTCTTTCAGCTGGAGTCCTTTTTAAGACAACTGTCTTACATTTTGATAGAGACAAACACTGATGATACATGTCAGAACTCATTCCTGTCTGTTGTAAAAGTTCATCAACACTTTTTCCATCCAGATCTTCCATAGTTTCCATTGTATTTAAAACTGATGCTAAAGCTAACTTGGCATCATTGATACTAATGTTTCCTAGAGTATCATTTTTCTCTCCGTCTGCAGATGCAATTATTGTACTATCACTAGGTGGTTTAGGATAATGAAACCGACAGCTGTTCGACCTCTTTTTACAAGCAACAGAATGTGAATGTCTCTGTTTCTCATTAACATGTTCAAATAACGGATCATCTGGACTAGGAAGACTACATGTTATGTATTTATCAATGAATGATACAATTTCCTCATTTGTTGCAGTATCTAATCTTGGTGCATTTTCAACCCAAAGCGCAATATGGGCATGAGGAGAACCTCTAAACTGAAATTCTGTTCGCTGAAAATAACAAGTTATTTTTCCTAACGGCTCCATTTTGCTGAGAATGACATCTTGAAAGAAAGACTGCAATCTATGATCAAATTGTCTTGCAGCTGTGATTGGGTTTTGTCTTAACCATTGATGAACTTCTTTTGAAGACATGTCTTCGACTTCTTCATCTGAAATTATTCTTCCTTTTTGAGCTGCTATTGACTGTACTGTTTCAGGCAATTTTGTATCTGCACATGAAAGGGTCAAAAACCAAGTGAATGGGCCCTTGCTTCTCACTAAGGCTAGAAGTTCAAATTGCACATGTTGCCAATAGGATGGTGACCCTCTTATTTGCTGCAAAAATTGGAATGCTTGATCTTTCACAATAATTTCTTTCAGACGATCAGGATTTTTTAACTGTCCAGCTGTTATATCCTGTCTCCGAGCTTTTCGAACTGCTATTGTTATTGCATCATCTATTTGCTTTTTCTCTGTAGCATTAAGTGCATAGAAAATATATGTCATGTTTGTGGCAAATCTTGTATCAACATTCAATAGTCTATGGACAAAATATTTTTTTATAGATAATTTTTCTTTTAAATGTTGAACATCTGAAAAAGTTCCTTTTCCTAATGGGAAGCAAGTTGGAAAGGCTAAGGCTTCACACTGTTTGTCCATAAAAACAGACTTAGGAATTTCATTCTCACCAGGGGCAATACTATATGATTCAATTCCTGTGTGCATAATATTGGCTGGATGTAAGCAAGTGTCATACTGAATGCCTTGAACTTTATTCTGTATCATGACATCTATATCACCATTTGTATCTAAAATCTCGTTTTCATTTGTCTCTGTGTCATGCTCATTATTCACCAAATCAAATTCATTTACATTTATCACATTGTTATTTGTAGTTTGTTGTACCTCGTTATGTTGATCGACTTCATTATCATTTCCATCTTGAAAATCGTCATCACTGGCAGATTGTTGTAATGTGTCCCACAGCTCCTCTTCTTCATCTCTTGATTGCTATTCCCATGCTTCATTTATTTGTATATTAGTGTAATATTTATTGTACTTTTTCAACCAAGACAAGCCTTGTCGAATTGAATGAGGACTGATTGTTTGATGAAGATGGTGACCTTTGTATTGTAGTTTCCTTTTTAATTTCACAGGAATAATTCCTGCTTCTGTGGGGGTTCTTGGCAAGGACGAAGTGACTTTGTTCAGGTTAACTGGTACATTCACTAAGCTGCCCTTAAACCCTTTTTGTCCTCCACATGGTAAATTCATCAACTTAAAAAAAAGAATACGCTGGGACAATAGCACTGTCTCTAACTCTGAAAGGTTTTGTAATTCTTCTGGAATATTGTCCAACTGAAATCCATTATTCACTACATAAACAGGAAGTTTGTTTGCTTTAACAATAGAGGAACAGGACTTGCATATATATTCTATACCGTCAAATGATTTATATGAAGTAAAAGCTTTACTCAAAATGTCTTTTGTTGTTTTTCCAAAGTTTTTCTTCATGGCTTGTATTACTGCTGACCTAAAACAAGTCCTATTACAACAGGTACATACATATGATGGAAATTCCTTTTTGGTCACTTTAAAAGACGAAGCATTTTCTTTCCCTCTTAAAGCTCTCTTTCTAGTCTTATCTTTGGTTCGATCAGAACAAAGAGTCTCTTCATCTCTTTTGTCACGCATTGTGTTCTTTCTACTCTTATCTTTGGTTCTATCAGAACAAAGAGTCTCTTCATCTCTTTTGTTACGCATTTTGCTCTTTCTTCTCTTATCTTTGGTTCTATCATACAAAGATTCTCTTCATCTCTTTTGTCACGTATTGTGCTCTTTCGTCTCTTATCTTTGGTTCGATCAGAACAAAGAGTCTCTTCATCTCTTTTGGCATGCATTGTGCTCTTTCTACTCTTATCTTTGGTTCGATCAGAACAAAGAGTCTCTTCATCTCTTTTGTCACGCATTGTGCTCTTTCTACTCTTATCTTTGGTTCGATCAGAACAAAGAGTCTGTTCATCTCTCTTGTCACGCATTGTGCTCTTTCTACTCTTATCTTTGGTTCGATCAGAAAAAAGGGTCTGTTCATCTCTTTTATTACGCTCTGTTCTCTTTCTACTCTTATCTTTCGTTCGATCAGAACAAAGAGTCTCTTCATCTCTTTTGGCACGCATTGTGCTCTTTCTACTCTTGTCTTTGGTTCGATCAGAACAAAGAGTCTCTTCATCTCTTTTGTCACGCATTGTGCTCTTTCTACACTTATCTTTGGTTCGATCAGAATAAACAGTGTCTTCATCTCTTTTATTACGCTCTGTTCTCTTTCTACTCTTATCTTTAGCTTGATCAGATTTAAGAGTTTCATTGCTTCGATTTTGTCTTGAATTGCGCAATCTTTTTAAGTTTTTCATTTTGTCTGAAGCAATAGTCAATTCATCTCTGTTATCACGTTTGGTTGTTTTTCTGATCTTATCTTTGTGTCTATAAGAAGATAAAGTCGTATCATCCCTTTTATCACGTTCTATACCTTTCCTAATTTTATCTTTTTGTCTGTCAAAGTCGATGGCAACTTCATGTCTTTTACTCCTTTTAATACTTTTTCTTTTTTTATCGGTATATCTGTCAGTTTCTACTTGCACAATGTCTCTTTCTGCACGTTTTACTCCTTTTCGCTGCTTGTCTCTAAGTCTATCATCAATTACTTTCTTCACAACTCGCTTTTCTCTAAATAGTTTTACTCTCTGACTACTGTCTAATTTGTTCTTTATTTGGAAGTCATTTGGATTCACTGGATTTAAACTATTGCCCTTATTTGCTTTCTTTCTTTTAGTTTTATTTCCTGATATATTCCTTTGTTTGAAATCAATTTCATCATCGTTATTACAAGATGCTACTTTTCTTTTCCGACATCTCTCAGATAATTCTGCTTGATATTTTAGGTACTTTGATATCCAATTATCATCCCCCATTTTTTTGTGTTATTAGAAGGCTGCACAAATAAGTTCCCATTTTCTTCTTCATTAATGTTATTAGAAGGCTGCTCAAATAAGTTCCCATTTTCTTCTTCATCAATGTTATTAGAAGGCTGCTCAAATAAGTTCCCATTTTCTACTTCATCAATGTTATTAGAAGGCTGCTCAAATAAGTTCCCATTTTCTACTTCATCAATGTTATTAGAAGGCTGTTCAAATAAGTTCCCATTTTCTTCTTCATCAATGTTATTAGAAGGCTGCTGAAATGAGAAGACAGATTTTATTAGAATAGAAATTTATTTAACAAATTAAAAAAAAATATGGGCATTTCTAAATAAACACTTGCACCAGGAGCGTGCCATGAAACGTCTGTCCCAACAATGAAGAATAAGATTCAAGATTCGTTATTATTTTTGTATTTATTTGTACATCCCCAAACACCCTAGTGATGTGGTGATGTAGGGAATTGTAAAAATCCGGAATACAAAAAAGAAATTAAAGATAAAAAAACATTGAAGAATTAAGTGCGACACCGAGCACAGCATGATACAACTGCAGCATTTAGACTGCTGGATTTGAACAAGTGTAATTTCAAGTGAATGTTTACACAATAAGGAGCTTGACAAAGTAATTAGTGGATACAAATTGGGGACATAAAAAATTTGCCCTTTTGATCCCTTTAAGCTTGAAAACATTAAGAGTTATTCAAAATTTGTTGCTGTACTACTGAAAGCTTTCATCAAGAAGAATCAAAAGGAAAAATCTGATCGACATTTGATAAAAATAAAGATTTTACATATTTTGAAAAATTGCAATTTTGGTCCCTGTGACACCTCATAGCTTGGAAACAGTCAAAGCTATGACAAATCTGTTCACATTCCACTGAAATCTATAATCAGAAACATCTAAAGAAAAATCCCATCAAAATCCGATGAAAAAAAACAAGAGGACAGCTATCAATGTGACAGCAAACCGAGTTTTCTTTTACATGAACAGTATATCTTGCACATGGGTTGACCCATTTGGCGAAATAATGTTCAACAACTGATATTTTGCACATAAAAATTTGACGCAAAAATGACTATGTTCAACCAATGAAACTTTTGACATTAATTATCAAAAATCAAAATAAAATGCACACCTTTGATATATGTACAACTGATCTGCAAAATAAAAACTTCCCGTCTCAAATAGTGAAGGAGATTTGCTCCGGACAAAGGGGCTACCCCATTTTAAAAATTTGATATAAAACAAGAGCTGTCGCCGAATGGCAGCCAAATATACCCCCCGCTCATTGAACCCTGAATCAATATGGTAAGTGCTAATTTAAGTTGGTGTGGACTCAATAAAAGTGTGGACACAATACAAGTATGGACACAAAGATATAATCTTCAAGAAAGAACTTTTCACAAGGGTTCCAATGTAATACTCTGTTGAAATCAGACAATTAATATTTTACACAAAAATCTAAGCATTAGAAAAATTTCATTGCAACACTTTGAAAAAAAAATTTTCCAAGAGGATCAGAATGAAAAAAACTCTCCAACAGTTTGATTTCACAATATCTACGCTTTAAATTATTTCTTTGAAAAAAAAAGAAGATCATTGAAGAAGGAATCAACAAAAGTCAAAGTCAAATTATCTCCCCTGCCTGGTTTTGTACAATGATTACATTCCTTCATGCACATCTCCATAAAGTGTCCTTCCTTTGTCTAAAGTTTCATTAAAATCCTTCAAGTGGTTCAAGAGGAGTTGCGCTTACAGGGTTTATACCCATACATAGGGAATCAACGAAAAGTCAAAGTCAAATTATCTCCCCTTCCTGATTTCAAACAATAATTATATTCCTTTATGCACATCTGCATATAGTGTTCTTCCTTTGTGAAAAGTTTCATCAAAATCCTTCAGGTGGTTTAAGAGGAGTTGCACTTACAGGGTTTATACCCATACATTTTGAATCAACGAAAAGTCAAAGTCAAATCATCTCCCCTTCCTGGTTTCTGACAATGATTATATTCCTTCATGCACATCTCCTGATAGCGCCCTTTCTTTGTGTAAAGTTTCATCAATATCTTTCTGGTGGTTTAAGAGGAGTTGCGCTTCTGAGGTAACCAATACATAGGGATTCAACGAAAAGACAAAGTCGAATTATCTCCCCTTCCTGGTTTCCGACAATAATTATATTCCTTCATGCACATCTCAATATAGTGCCCTTCCTTTGTGTAAAGTTTCATCAAAATCCTTCAAGTTTTTTAAGAGGAGTTGCGCTTACGAGAAGTGTGGACAGACAGACAAACAGACAGGGTGATTCCTATATACCCCCAAACTTTGTTTGTGGGGGGTATAATGACTAAGTTCAACAACTGATATTTTTAACATTAATAATCAAAAATCAAAATTAAAGTACCATGTACATCTTTGGTATATGTACAACTGATCTGCAAAACTTCCTATGTCTTATACTGTAGAAGATTTACTCCGGACAAATGATGTACCCAATTAGCGGTCGCCCGCCCAACCGCAAGCCACCCGCCATTTTCACCATTTTAATAACCGGACTTTTCCGATGGAAAATCTGGTTAATAAAAATTTTAGGTTATGTGCACATTTGCAATTTTGGCCCTGTTTGACCCCATATAGCTCGGAAAGGAAAAAGTTATCAAAAATACAATGATGAAACGCTATTTAAATTTTCATAAGAAATACATTGAAAAAATGCATCAAAATCGGACTAAAGATTTTGAGGTTTTCCCCTTTTGGGTCCTATTTATCTAATGAACACATCTCCATATAGTGTCCTTCCTTTGTGTAAATTTTCATCAAAATCCTTCAAGCAGTTTAAGAGGAGTTGCACTTTCAAGAAGTGTGGACAGACGGCCAACAGGGTGATTCATGTATACCCCCCTCCCAAAAAACTTTGTTTGTGAGGGTTATAAATAAGGGCTACACATAACACAACTTGATATGATTGCAGCATATTGAACAGTGGTAATAAATCGCTCACGAAAATAAGTTGGTTTACAGTATTGCCGCCATTTTGGATTTAAGATGATTATTAAAATCATACATTTGTTGAACGACCATTATGTAACCATGCCTATTTAATTTACTTGAAATACGAAATAATTTTCAAGATTTAGCAATTTTCAATATTTTCCCATAGGGTCCAACTAAACTAAGCAGTGGCAGCCATCTTTAATTTGTGATCGGTACTAAAATCATACATAAGTTTGATGACCATCATGCTATTATGCATACTTCCCAACAACTTGATATATGAAATGGTTTTCAGGAATTAGATATTTACAGATCTTAAAGCCCTATATGCCTCAATGACAGTGTGATGTGGTGTAGTATATGAGGCAGAACATGCTTTCCCTTTGGTGCACCTGATGCTACTCTCCATTTTTCTGGTGTTCTAACAGTTAGTGATTTTAGCTTTGAAAGTAGTGTTTTTTTCCCACATTTTGTGACTGTCTGATGTCTTTGTTTTCCTGTATTCTACTTATTTGAATGTGGCATTAACCTACTGGTTTCAAATCTTTACTCCTAGCAAGTCGTTTTCTATGTCACTCTTTCTCTTTTTTCCTTCTATCCATAGCTCAGTCTGCAAAATAACGATGGCAAAATAAGTTGATTTGAACATTGAATACATACATGTAGTACATGTACTTAATTACAGTTGGGCATTTCTCTTTTTCTTCTCATGAGCAATCAAAATGCATATGATTTAGATTGGGATCACCAGATTTCAAGATCAAAATATATATGGTTAAGCGTTGGGATCTCAACTGTTTTGAAGATAATATATCATGCTTTAAATGGAGGGACGGGACACCACCCAAGGGAACTTCTGATATGTATCAATCTATTCATCTGTTCTTGAGAAATAAAATATATATCGTTTAGTGGTAGTGATCTTATAAAATGAAATATCATTGGACTTAACCAGATATATGACACCTTGATATTGTCTTCTGTTATTTTGTGTAAATCATTTAATTCATAATTTTTTTTCAATTTGAGCTCTTGCATATATATAAGAGGTGAATTACTTATTCTGTGATTGTGTATGAGAAATGATGACCTTGTCTATCTTGTGCTTAGACATTAACCCATTGTTTTAGTTAAATTAATTCGTTCACCCNCCCCAATTAAAAAAAAATTAAAAACAAACTAAAAATCAATCTGGATTGACATTCAAGATGGACATGCAGAATGTTTGCTTGCTTTGGTACATGTATTCTTTCTCTTTACACTCTTATCAACTTCTTAATTTGACCACTTTTAGTTTTTAATCCAAGAGCAGAGCTAGAAATCACCCAAGAGATATTTACATATTGTGTAAATTCACCAACTTGAAACCATATGAAATAAAAAACTTACAATCTTTTTTCTTAAATATTAACATTTCTTACCTGTAATGCTTGATGCCATATTAATCCTTTAATGATGCACCACTGCAATTTTCATTTCACAAACACATAATAATTAATGATGTTTATCACTGAGAAAATAACAATCAATAATCTAATTATAGGCATGTTATCACTGGGGAATAATATCTATTTATAACCATTATCATAGTAATTAAAGATGCCAGTTATAGGTATGTTACCATACAAAATAATGTTTAAATATAACCTTGATTTTCATTGGTTGTTGATGCATTGATTTTACCTATGTAAAAATGAAAGAATATCCAAACAATCAATATACTACGTATAAATTTAATTATTCAGAGCTATTAAGTTATTAATCTATTAATGTCTCTAGGATAATATTCCCTTTCAATAAATGATATAAAATATAATAATAACTACAAGTACAATGTGTAAACTTCTAAACCAAAATAAATAAAAAAGGACAAAATAAAAATAGGATTAAATATCAAAAATATATAAAAAAATAAAATATGAAGTCACACCTTTAGTGAGAAAAAAATATAAAGCCAAACCTTGTCATAAAATATCAAAAGATATGCAGTCAAACCTTGTCACAATAAAAAACCATGAAGTCAAACCAATAACCTACTTCATTACACAAAGTTCTATTCCAGACACAACTTTTATCATTGATAAGGCAATGTGATATAGAGGTGACAGACACACACATGGAGACACACAAACTGATTATGGTCAGTAATGGTGGTACATGACAAACCCCTTTGAAGCTAGCTATCCACATGCAAAATATCATAAACCCATCTAAAAAAAAAAAAAGACAAAGCACAGACAGAGCTTTGTCATTTTGAAAGCAATAATCTGACAAAATACAAGGTCAAAAGACCCCTACCATGGTACGTGACACATCTGTCCACATACCAAATATCAAAAGTCTACATTAAAAGACAAATAAGTCAAAGCCAGGACACAATTTTGTTACGAATGGACAGACTGATTACTGTTATTTATAATGGTACATCAAACACACCTTGAGGAAAAATTTCAAGGTCAAAGGTCACCTACCATGGTATGGGACACTTCGTCTTTATGTGATCTATCAACATGCAAAATAACAATATCTACCTTTAAAGACAAAAAGTTTGTTATTGATGGTCGTAGGGGCAGACAATTTTGTTGGGACAGACGGACAGACATAGTGATTACTATAGGGAGTCCACCACAGAGTGGCAGGGCCGTTTCAATTGAGCTATCTGCATGTCTTGTATCAGAAGCTTATCTCAAAAGACATAAAAGTTATAGTTCGTACATGGTTTTGCTATCAAGAAAGCAATAATCTGACGTTGAGGAAAAAAGGTCAAGGGTCACCTACAAGTACCATGGTATGGGACACATCGTCTTGATGTGATCTATCCCCATGTCAAATAACAATAACCTACCTTTAAATACAAAAAGTTCTAGTCCGGATACAATTTTGTTACCGACAGATGGACAAATTTGACCTTCAGGACAAAGTTCAAGGTCAAGGGTCAACTACCATGCTACACAACACATCGTTTTGATGTGATCTATCCTCATACCAAATAACAATAACCTGCCTTTAAATTCAAAAAAGTTATACACGATTTTGTTTGGACGGATGGGCGGACGGACGCAAAGTCCAAGGTCAAGGGTAACCTTTCATGGTACGGGACACATCGTCTTGATGTGATCTATCCCCATGCCAAATAACAATAACCTGCCTTTAAATACAAAAAAGTCATAGCCCGGATACGATAATGTTACTGACAGATGGACAAATTTGACCTTCAGGACAAAGTTCAAGGTCAAGGGCCAACTTCCATGATACGCGACACATCGTCTTGATGTGATCTATCCACATGCCAAATAACAATAACCTACCTTTAAAGACAAAAAAGTTATAGCCCGGACACGATTTTGTTTCGGACGGAAGGACGGACGGAAGGACGGACGGACGGACGGACAGACGGACGGACGGACGGACGGACGTACAAGAACCATGGTATGGGACACATCGTCTTGATGTGATCTATCCCTATGCCAAATAACAATAACCTGCCTTTAAATACAAAAAAGTCATAGCCCGGATACGATTATGTTACTGACAGATGGACAAATTTGACCTTCAGGACAAAGTTCAAGGTCAAGGTCAACTACCATGCTACACAACACATCGTCTTGATGTGATCCAGCCCCATACCAAATAACAATAATCTGCCTTTAAATTCAAAAAAGTTATACACGATTTTGTTTCGGACGGATGGACGGACTGATCTATCCACATGCCAAATAACAATAACCTACCTTTAAAGACAAAAACGTTATAGCCCGGACACGATTTTGTTTCGGACGGACGGACGGACGGACGTACAAGTACCATGGTATGGGACACATCGTCTTGATGTGCTCTATCCCCATGCCAAATAACAATAACCTGCCTTTAAATACAAAAAAGTCATAGCCCGGATACGATTATGTTACTGACAGATGGACAAATTTGACCTTCAGGACAAAATGGACGAATTTGACCTTCAGGACAAAGTTCAAGGTCAAGGGTCAACTACCATGCTACACAACACATCGTCTTGATGTGATCCAGCCCCATACCAAATAACAATAACCTGCCTTTAAATTCAAAAAAGTTGTACACGATTTTGTTTCGGACGGATGGACGGACGGACGCAAAGTCCAAGGTCAAGGGTAACCTTTCATGGTACGGGACACATCGTCTTGATGTGATCTATCCCCATGCCAAATAACAATAACCTGCCTTTAAATACAAAAAAGTCATAGCCCGGATACGATTATGTTACTGACAGATGGACAAATTTGACCTTCAGGACAAAGTTCAAGGTCAAGGGCCAACTTCCATGATACGCGACACATCGTCTTGATGTGATCTATCCACATGCCAAATAACAATAACCTTCCTTTAAAGACAAAAAAGTTATAGCCCGGACACGATTTTGTTTCGGACGGACGGACGGACGGATGGACAGACGGACGGACGGACGGACGGACGGACGGAAAGAGTGATTACTATAGGGCGTCCGCCACAAAAAGGCGGGGCCCTAATTATCAGTTTTGATACCTATCCAATTTTGATTTTTCTTTGTTCTGTTATATCCATTTGTGTTACATCTAAATTGCCAGATTTTAAAAATTTTTGAATTTTATCCTTTTCTCTCATTTTCATTTGTGTATGTTTGCAAAACAAGAGTTGTCAGAAGATAACATAGCTCGCCGGGGATTAGAGTAACCTCAATGCACAATAAATTCGAAAGTCACAGGAAGTTACCATCAGAAAGCTCTCATCACAAGAAAGTCACATACCAAATATAAACACCCTATCATTTAACAACTAAATTCTAGAAGCAATGTAAAAGTTTTTATTCAAATTGACCTAAGGGCAAGGTCAAGGTCAAAATGTCTTCATTTATGGTACCATCAGAAAGCTCTCATCACAAGTAAATCACATTCCAAACATGTACACAATATCACTAAACAACTGAATTCTAGAAGCAAGGTTAAACTTTCTTAAAAATTGCCCTCAGGGCAAGGTCAAGGTCAAAATGTCTATAAATATGGTACCATTAGAAAGCTCTCATCCAAAGAAAGTCACATACCAAATATGGCAACCCTAGCACTAAACAACTTAATTCTAGAAGCAAAGTTAAAAGTTTTTAAAAAATTGCCCTCAGGGCAAGGTCAAGGCCAAAATGTCTACAAATATGGTACCACTAGACAGCTCTCATCATAAGGAAGTTACATACAAAATATAAACACCCTACCACTAAAAGCCTACCTTCTAAAGGCAAGGTTAAAATTTTTAAACAAGCACTCGCCGGGGATTCCAGTAACCTCAATGCACAATAAATTCGAAAATAATAGAAAGCTCTCTTCCCAAGAAAGTCACATATCAAATATAAACACCCTATCACTAAACAACTTAATTCTAGAAGCAAGTTTAAGGTTTTTCAAAAATTGCCCTAAGGGCACCGTCAAGGTCAAAATGTCTACAAATATGGTACCACAAGAAAGCTCTCATCATAAGGTAGTTACATACCATGTATAAACACCCTACTGGTAAAAGCCTGCCTTCTAGAGGCATAGTTAAAGTTTTTTAATAATTGGCCTCGGGGGAAGGTCAAGGTCAAAATGTCTACAAATATGGTACCATTAGAAAGCTCTCATCAAAAGAAAGTCACAAACCAAATATGGCCACCCTAGCACTAAACAAGTTAATTCTAGAAGCAAAGTTAAAAGTTTTTAGAAAAATGCCCTCAGGGCAAGGTCAAGGCCAAAATGTCTTCAAATATGGTACCACTAGACAGCTCTCATCATAAGGAAGTTACATACAAAATATAAACACCCTACCATTAAAAGCCTACCTTCTAGAGGCAAGGTTAAAGTTTTTAAACAAGATTTGTCAGAAGACAACATAGCGCTCCCCGGGGATTCCAGTAACCTCAATGCACAATAAATTCGAAAATAATAGAAAGCTCTCTTCACAAGAAAGACACATATCAAATATAAACACCCTATCACTAAACAACTTAATTCTAGAAGCAAGTTTAAGGTTTTTTAAAAATTGCCCTAAGGGCACTGTCAATGTCAAAATGTCTACAAATATGGTACCACAAGAAAGCTCTCTTCATAAGGTAGTTACATACCATGTATAAACACCCTACTGGTAAAAGCCTGCCACCTAGAGGCAAGGTTACAGTTTTTTAAAAATTGCCCTCGGGTACAAATATGGTACCAGAAGAAAGATCTCATTATAAGGAAATTACATTCAAAATATGAACACCCTACCACTAAAAGCCTGCCTTCTAGATGCAAGGTTAAAGTTCCCAAAAAATTGCCCTCACGGCAAGGTCAAGGTCAAAATGGCTACAAGTATGGTACCAGAGGAAAGCTCTCATCAGAAGGAAAATACATACCAAATATAAACACCCTACCGCTAAAAGCCTACCTTCTAGAGGCAAGGTTAAAGTTTTTTAAAAAATGCCCTCAGGGCAAGGTCAAGGTCAAAATGTCTACAAGTATAGTATCAGAAGAAAGCTCTCATCACAAGGAAGTCACATACCAAATATCAACATCCTAGCTACTCAGGTCTCAATTCCACAAGCCAGGTTGAAGTTTTGCTGACGCCGACGACGCCAACGCCGACGCCTATACCGGGGGTATGACAATAGCTCTCCGGATATTCGTCCCGGCGATCTAAAAATTGCCCTCAGGGCATGGCCAAGGTCAAAATGTCTACAAGTATGGTACCAGAAGAAAGCTCTCATCATAAGGAAGTTACATACCTAGTATGAACACCCTACCACTAAAAACCTACCTTCTAGAGGCAAGGTTAAAGTTTTTAATAAATTGTCCTCAGGGCAAGGCCAAGGTCAAAATGTCTACAAATATGGTACCACTAGAAAGCTCTTATCATAAGGAAGTTACATACCGAATATAAACACCCTACCACTAAAAGCCTACCTTCTAGAGGCAAGGTTAAAGTTTTTTCAAAAATTGCCCTCTGGCAGTATAGTACCAGAAAAAAGCTCTCATTACAAGGAAGTCAAATACCAAATATCAGCATCCTAGCTATTCAGGTCTCAATTCCACAAGCCAGGTTAAAGTTTTGCTGATGCCGACATCGGGGGTATGACAATAGCTCTCCAGACATTCGTCCTAGCGAGCTAAAATGTCAGAAGACAACATAGCTCGCCAGGGATAAGGGTGACCTCAATGCACAATACATTTGAAAGTAATAGAATGCTACCACCAGAAAGTACTCATCACAAGAAAGTAACATACCAAGTATGAACACCCTACCACTAAACAACTTAATTCTACAAGCAAGAATTAAGTTTTTAAAAAACTGCCCTCAGGGCAAGGTCAAGGTCAAAATGTCTTCAAATATGGTAAAATCAGAAAGCTCTAATCATAAGGAAGTTACATACCAAATATAAACAACCTACCACTAAAAGCCTTCCTTCTATAGGCTAGGTTAAAGTTGTTTTGTTTTTGTTTTTTTTTTAAATTGCCCCAAGGGAAGGTCAAGGTCAAAATGTTTACAAATATGGAACCACTAGAAAGTTCTAATCATAAGGAAGTTACATTCCAAATATGAACACCCTACCACTAAAATCCTACCTTCTAGAGGCAAGGTATAAGTTTTTCAAAAATTGCCCTCAGGGCAAGGTCAAGGTAAAAATGTCTACAAGTATGGTACCAGAAAAAATCTCTTATCAAAAGGAAGTAACATACCAAATATGAACACCCTACCAATAAAAGCCTACCTCATAGAGGCAAGGTTAAACTTTTTCAAAAATTGTCTTAAGGGCAAGGTCAAGGTAAAGATGTCTACAAGTATGGTACCAGAAGAAAGCTCTAATCAAAAGGAAGTTACATACCAAATATGAACACCCTACCACTAAAACCCTACCTCCTAGAGGCAAGGTTAAAGTTTTTCAAAAATTGTCCTAAGGGCAAGGTCAAGGTCAAAATGTCTACAAGTATGGTACCAGAAGAAAGCTCTCATCACAAGAAAGTCACATACCAAATATCAACATCCTAGCTCTTCTGGTTTTGCTGACGCCGACGACGCCGACGCCGGGGGTATGACAATAGCTCTCCGGACATTCGTTTTAAAAAGTATCTAAAAATACCTTCTTTATGAATAACTATTTTATAGATTTCCATACCTTTCTTCTTTGGTTTCTTTGGACTTTCCTTTTTACCTGTTGATGTGAACAAGACTATCAGATCTTCAATCAAATGTTTAATTAAGAAACATTATTAATAGATGGACGCAAAACAGTATCATTCAGTTTTTGTACGCACAGAAGATCAGATCAAAAACGTTTCCATCAGACAACCCCCCAACAATGAAATTGGAGTAGAAACACTATATTCAACTTACAACACCAATAAAATCATAAATATGAATGTAAAATAATTTCCATGTTCTTTTAATGGAATATATTCCCTTGACTGTTTATTATCTGTCTGATGTACATTTTTACCATGTTGTTTTTGATTCCGTTGTCTTATAAGATATATAAGGAGAAAATTTATTGCTCTAAATGATTCAATTGGAACGATTCCTTTTTGACTAATTTAAGTCTCTGTTGTGAGTTTCATATAACCAGTCCTTGCAAAAATAAAGGGCTACGCCGAGCGCAGCATGATACGACCGCAGCATGTCGTCCACTGAAATTTGAAAAAGTGTAATTTAAAGTGAGTATGGATATAGGAAAGAGCTTGACACAATAATTAGATGGACGCAATAAGGAGATTGACCAAGTAATTAGCTGGACACAAACTAGGGAAAACAAAAATTAGCCCTTATGACTCCTTATGATTCCTCTTTGACCCTCTATAGCTCAGAAACGGTAAGAGCTACGCCCAATCCATTGACATGATGCTGAAAGCTTACATCAAGAGGAATCAAAAGAAAAAAATCCCATCAAAATGCGATGAAAAATAAAAATTTAAGGTAATCTGTAAATTTACGATTTTGGCCCCCTTCAGCCCCTCATAGCTGGGTAAGGAAACAAGTTACCAAAAATCTAATAGTAGAGCGCTACGATAATTTTTCATTAGGAATCCTTTGGAAAAAATTGCATCAAATTGGACTAAAAATAAAAAAATGAAATTTTTGAAATTCGCCCCTTTTGGGCCCCATTTATCTCGTGAACGGTACATGCCACGTGAAATCCGTTGGCATACTCCAGATTGAAAATTTTCTAAGGAGTTTACTGAAAGAAACCCCATCAAAATCCGATATATAATAAAGATTCTACAGTCAAATATGTGAAAACAACCAATTTAACCCTTTTTGGCCCCTTTTTCTAAAACGGGCGGGGCCAGGAACATAAAATTATAGCCCGGGCTAAAACATGTGCCAAGAAACATCATACTAAAATTTGAAAATGATCTGTTCACTGGAACCAAAGTTATGCTGTCCACAGACACAAAAATACCCAATTTTACCCCTTTTTGGCCCCTTTTTCTGAAACGGGTGGGGCCATAAACCCGAAATTAAAACCCGGGGTAGCCATTATGCCAAGAAACCACATACTGAAATTTGAAGATGATCCGTTCACTAGAAACAAAGTTATGCTGGCCACAGACGCCGACGCCGACGCCGACGCCGACGCCGACGACTGCGCCATAACATAATACGACCGCAAAATTTTTGCGGTCGTATAAAAATTATCAAAGAAGTCATATTTCTATAATTTTTTTCTATTAACTACATTGTATCATATATAACTTTTATTTGACAAGTGCGTGAATGGAAAATTCTTATGGATTACATTGAGAGCTTCATCCACAAAGAAATTTTGTGATTACCTCCTCCTGATCTCCATATTTTAGAAAGAATAGTTGTAACGGACATTTTCTGTGTTTTTAACTGAATTTTCAGTACACATTGGTACACATTGGTAAAATTGTCAAGGAACATCCAAATCATAAATGTTGGCAGGCATACAGAAAGCTTTAGATAATCGAAAAAGGGTGGCAAGGATTCCAGAAGAAACTAAAAAAAGCATGGATGTTCCACGGAACACATGTGTCGCCTGCGCTTTATATATTAAAGAATTCCTGTGTTTTAGAATTACAATGTCTATGTTGCACATCTACATTACATACATTCCTCCAATTTTTAGTTTGGTAGAAAAATACAGAGCCGTTAATGAGGAGTTGTGGATATTTGAGACATACCCTAAGACTGGATAACATTAAGTGCAAGTTCAATTATAATATGGAATTCTGGAATTAATGATAAGAAAGAAAAAACAAAATGCATGATGCACATCTTCAACATATACTGAAGCATTCATGCAAGTTTGGTTGAAAAATACAAAGCCGTTGAGGAGGATTTGCGGATAATGGAGGCGTACCCTCAAGACCCCAATAAGCTAAAATAACAAAGTCAAAAAACAGCGTAAAATCTGGAAAAAAATTAAAGAAAAACAAAATGCATGGTGCACATCTTCAATATATACTGACGTATTCCTACAAGTTTGGTTGAAAAGTGCAAAGCGGTTTAGGAGGAGTTGCGGATAATGGAGACGTACCCTCAACAAACAGCGTAAAATCTGGATAAAACAAAATTAAAGAAAAACAAAAAGCATGGTGCACATCTTCAACATATACTGAAGTATTCCTGCAAGTTTGGTTGAAAAGTTCAAAGCGGTTTAGGAGGAGTTGCGGATAATGGAGACGTACCCTCAAAACAAGGAGTTGCGGATAATGCTTAAAATTTTTGAGCCATACAGACGGATGGACAGACGGACGGACGGACGCAAGACGACAGATAGTGATCCCTATGTGTCGATCCTGCACTAGGTGCAGGCAACACAAAAACTGGTAAGTAACAGAAATCACATGTGAAAATCATGCTCAAATTTTGAACATTATCAAAACAAAAGAAAATAAAACATTTGTATTCTGCATCATGCAATTGTGTTATTATACCCCTGCTTTGCAGGAGGTATAAAGTATTCATGGTGTCCGTCCGTCTGTCCTTCCGTTTGTCCATCTGTCTTTCTGTACCCAAGAGCTAGTATCCACTACTCCTCCTAAACTAATGATTGGAATTTCAAGAAACCTAGAATGCAGATGTGCACTACGCTTTTTGTTGTCCAATATTTCCCTTTTTTCCAGATTTTTGACATGTTATGGACTTTGTCATTTTAGCTCAATGCAACACATATGGTGACCACCTCACATCCACTACTCCTCTCAAACCACTCATCAGAATTTCATGAAACTTATGAAGAAGCTCAATTACATATTGTAGATGTGCACTACATTTTTTGTTTTCCAATAATTCCTTTTTTCCAAGATTTTTGACATGTTATGGACTTTTGTCATTTTAGCTAAATGCGAACCATATGGTGACCACCTGGTATCAACTATTCCTCCTTAAACACCGATTTGAATTTCATGAAACTAATGCAGGACCTTCCTTTATTTTCCAATAATACCCTTTTTTCAGATTTTGTTCCATGTTTTGGACTTTGTCATTTTAGCCCAATGCAAACCACATGATGACACCATGGTATCCAATACTCCTCTTAAACCACCAATTGGAATTTTATCAAACTTGAGCATGAGCTTAATTACGTATTGTAGATGTGCACTACACTTTTTGTTTTCCAATAATTCCCTTTTTATAGATTTTTGACATGTCATATGAACTTTGTCATTATGATATATAGACCACCTGATATCCACTACTCCTCATAGACCACTGACTGGAATTTCATTAAACTAATATACAGGACCTAAATAATGTATTGTAGATGTGCACCACAGTTTTTGTTTTCCAATAATGCCCTTCTTTCTAGATTTTTGACATGTTTTGGACTTTGTCATTTTGGCTCGATGCCAATGCCAAAAGCTTGTTTCCACTTTTCCTATCCTAAACCAATGATTGGAATTTTATGAAGCTTTATTTTCACAGGAGATCATTAATTTAACATATTGTAGATGTCCACTAAGCCTTTTATTTTCCAATAGTTCCTTTTTTCCAGATGTTTCAGAAAATTCAGGAAAAGGTGGAGGCGGGGGGTAACTCTAGTTTCAAATAAAGAAGAAAAATCATTAAATAAGACTGTTTCTGGACATTCATGCCAAAGGATAAAATTGTCCTTAGAAAATAGATAATTGTCGTTGTTTCTCGACCGCACTAGTTTATAAAAGGACAGTTTCATGCAAGTCCTTCACACCTTTTCAATTTTCTGTCCAGATTGCCCCTAGAAGAAGGTTGTACTGGCCGAAACGGTTGGGCACTCATCTTTTCATTCCCTTTCGATGTCTTTCGTTGTTTTTTAATTTGTATATTTGGTGTAATTATACTTTTTAATTGTGGCCTACCATAACATTTTTAATTTGTTTCTTTACGTTAATTTGTGGCCATTGCACAACATATATTTTTGTATTTTGCACAGTAAATGCAAAAATTCTACATCAAAATTAAATTCCTGAATCCAAATTTTGATTAGACATTGTTGATATATTGACCTAAATTGAAAATTCAGCAAAATTCATTGATGCGGAAAATATAGATCAAGGTGACATAATTTTGGTATGGATGCTGATTACTACTAAAGATGTAACAGCACACAAATCATCATCTGTCTTTTGTATTTAGATGATGAGATAAGGTGAAAACAAAAAAAAATTAATTGAAAAAAATAAGTCCAAGTAATGGCAAAATATGGAAAAATTGGAATTATTTTGTTTTAAATATTTACATGGATACGATATTTCGGCGATAAATTAGCATTTGACCAATTTTCAAGTGATTCTATAAACATTTTTTGTATCTAAGGAACCTTCATAAAAACTTAGCCCTAAGGTTAACCTGATTGTTGATGACGCAGACTCGGACGACATAATTCCGTGACTAATCGTTGCAGACAAGACAAAAATGTAGGAGGAGTTTTGCATTTCTAGTGAGTCGGATGGACGGATGCACAGAGGGCGAGACGAATTGAAGAACAAGACCAAAGATAATATCGCCAAAACTTCATTCTAAAGAGCGGGGAATGATGAAATGAGATATGGCTTAAAAAGGGTTGCTGGTATAGTTTTTGCTTTGCAATATTGAGCTGCACTAACATGACTACTGGGATATAAACTGTCAAGTACAGCATTCAATAATTGTTGTAGAAATGTTACCTTTTTGTTTCTTAGCTTTGGCATTTTTCTGTTGAGCCTTTTTATCAACTTCAGCGTAAACAGCATTAGATTTCTGTACTTCAGCATAATCAGAATTAGATGTAGGGGCTTTAACTGGTTTCTTGTTGACCTCACAATACTCGGCATTAGTTCCAGCTGACTTATACAGTATATTGTCCTTTAAACCATCTCCATCATAGAGTACATTGTCTTTTAAGCCATCTAAAATACAACATTGCCCATTAGATTAAGTGTCCTATAAGCAATTTAAAACAGCATAGTGTCCTATAAGCCATTTAAAATAGAATATTGTCCATTACACATCTAAAATATAAGCCATTGTCATCGGTAAGTAGCTTTGTTAACCATTAGCTGTGTTGTTAAACACTAAACGCTATCTACATGTATTTCGTATTCCTAACTGTGGATGTAACATTATTCATGACTTAATTTTTGTGGATTTCATAAAAATTACTATTTCATGGGCACTTCAATTCGTGGTTTAAGCGAACCACAAAATCCACAAAAATTGGAACTCCACGACAATAGTACTTGCACAGTAAAAAAATAAGTGTCTTGTGGCATCATAAAAAAATAGTAGTGCAGTACAATACATATTATACATAAGTGTGTAAGAATTTTCTTTTACACAGTGTTATATAACTCACATAACAAGAGCTGTCGCCGAATGGCAGCCAGTTATACCCCAGCTCATTGAACCCTGAATCAATATGGAAATGATAATTTAAATGTGTGTGGACATAATACAGATGTGGACACAGTGCAAGTGTGGACACAATATAATCATTGGCACAAGTGCAGGGATAAAGTAACCGTCAAACAGGAAGTAGATGAGTTATGGACTTGAAAAGGGGAGACACGATACAACTCATCATACTTAAGCTTCTGGCCAAATATCAAATCAAAACTACATACACAAGCTGAGAAATCCTCGACCAAAAATTTCAATAGATGGCTACAATGGGAAAAAAATCAAAGTTAACGTCAAATAGGAGGTAGACGAGTTACGGACTTGAAAAGGGGAGACTCGATACAACTCATCATACTTAAGCTTCAGACCAAATATCATATCATTACTACATACCAAGCTGAGAAATCCTCGACGAAAAATTTCAAAATTATATGGCTTTAACGGGAAAAATCAAAGTTATCGTCAAACAGGAATTAGATGAGCTACGGACTTGAAAAGGGGAGACATAATACAACTCATTATACTCGAGCTTCAGACCAAATACCAAATCATTTCTACTTACACAAGCTGAGAAATCCTTGACGAAAGATGTACCGGACGGACGAACAGACGGACAGACAGACGGACAAGGGTAAAACAGTATACCCCTCTCCTACAGAGCGGGGGTATAATAACACAATATTTAAGTTTTATTCTGGTTAGTTTAATAGCCATTGTGCTTTATTTTCTTTTTTTTTTCTCGGATATCCATGTTTTTTTTCACATCGCAGGTGGAGTTCACATTTTGATCATGGTAATTGCCTTTTTCGTCCTTCACTGAGACGGTTGTAGTGGAATTTTCCCACATTCATTTTATGAGTTTGTATGATAGAGACATTTAATTAAACCGATATATCATGAACGCCAAGGTATTTGTCAAAAATTAAACTCTTAGGTATAATTTCACTTGCTTTTCAAACTCAGGAAATGTCAATGCTCTATGAATCCAGTTTGGGAAATACCCCTCCATCTCATGATTATTTGTTCAGAGTTGTATCATCCCCTCAACTAATACTTTCTATTAAACTAGAGGCTCAGAGACTGAGCCTGTGACGCTCACCTGACAAAATGCTTTTATGCCATGCATTTATTTTACAAATGGGGTCTAAATTGTTTAGCTATGTTCTCCACTAGCACACATGTTTTTTGTCTGATCCTATTCAAATGGGTAATTTTTGAAAAGACCTTCTATACATTCATTTAAATATGCTTGAATAGTTTCAGTGAAGATGATGAAAAAGATGGCTATCTCATACCGGGCTCCAATGTTAAACTATGTTCTGCACTGGAAGCGCCATGCTTTTTGTAGAAATGATATGAAATGAACAATTTTTGTAAAGTACCTTCCATACATCATTCCTGTTAAGTGTGGTTAAATTTGCGCCAGCAGTTTCAGAGGATAACATGAAGATGTGATATTTCCCATAGAATCGAATGTTAAACTATTTTCCGTGCTGGCGGCCATGTTTTTATTGCATCGGAATGAAATGAGCAATCTTTGTAAAGGACCTTTCGTACATCATTCCTGTAAAGTTTGGTTGAATTTAATTCAGTGGTTTCAGAATAGAAGATGAAAATGTGATTTTCCCGTAGGGTCCAATGTTAAACTATGTTCCGTGCTGGCAGCCATGTTTTCAACAGATCAGAACAAAATAAGCAATAATTATAAGGATTTTTAGTACATCCTTCCTGTAAAGTTGGTTAAATTTGCTTCAGTGGTATCAGAGGAGATGAAAATGTGATTTTTCCTATAGGGTCCAATGTTAAACCGAAGTTCTGCGCTGACGGCAATGCTTTTTTCTCGGATCAGAAGGAATGAGCAATCTTTGTTAAGGACCTTTAGTACACCATTCTTGTAAAGTTTGGTTGAATTGGCTTCAGTGGTTACAGAGGAGAAGATGAAAATGTGATTTTCCGATAGGGTCTGTTGTGCGCGGGGATTTTTAATGAGCGTCAGTGCGTCAAATACTAACGTAAATTCCCGCACTTAAGTTGGTGACGTTGACTTCCGATACAGAAAATAACGAACGTTACTGGAATGACAATTTGGCACAGACACAGGACGTACTATTATAGAAAAATACAAGCTGTTATATGCAATAATTCGTAAAGGTACCGCGGAACCTGGTGTTTCGCTTGCTCACTCCGCTTTCATTATTAATAGACCATATCCGAGTTTCGGTATTTAGATTCACCAGCTGTTGTTTGTCCGCCCTACGTCATAAACGTGTCCGCCCCATGTGACCAAGAATGTACTTCAACAACATGAGGCTCTCAAGAGCCTGTATCGCTCACCTGGACCATGGCTGCCATAGATAAAAGGAATTTCCAATAGGAAAAACGAAAAATAACATTTAGCAGAATACTTTTTTTTCTAAAATTTCAGTATTCTTGTTTGGTTTCCATGGCAACCGAAAGATCCACCATCCATTACAACCCATAACAGAACACCATTAAAAAAATTTGGGCAGGGGTTCAAATATAATTAAAGTAATACATAGTGCTGAAATTAAAACATGCAGACCACTTTTCAAATAAAAATTCAAAAATTTGGGCAGAGGTTCCCCTTAAAATCAATAGGGCCAATGTAAAAACTATGTTCCAGATGGGGGGCCATCTTGGATGAGGTATGGACCTACCATATACATTTTTTTGGGTGGGACCACCTAAAGACCATTGTGGCTTAGATTGGTTCTTATTGGACTAGTAGTTTCTGAGAAGATCTTTGAATGTATATTCCATAGGGTCCAATGTTAAAACTATGTTCCCGCTGGCGGCCATCTTGGATGAGGTACAGACCTGCCGGATACCTTTTTTGGAAGGGACCATCTAAGGACCATTGTGACTAAGTTGGTTATAATTGGACTGGTAGTTTCGGAGAAGAAGATCTTTGAATGTCTTTTCCATAGGGTCCAATGTTAAAACTATGTTCCCAGCTGGCGGCAATCTTGGATTAGGTACGGACCTGTCGGATACCTTTTTGGAAGGGACCATCTAAGGACCATTGTGACTAAGTTTGGTTATAATTGGACAGGTAGTTTCTGAGAAGATCTTTGAATGTCTTTTCCATAGGGTTCAATGTTAAAACTATGTTCCCCGCTGGCGGCCATCTTGGATTAGGTACGGACCTGTTGGATACCTTTTTTGGAAGGGACCATGTAAGGACCCTTGTGACTATGTTTGGTTATATTTGGACTGGTAGTTTCTGAGAAGGATGTAATATTTTCTATACTGTGACGTGGTCTGGTAAATCCTGATACTTGAGCTCGGATAAAGTCTATTGGCCTATATTAAGATGAGGTTACAAAATATTCTAAGTAATAACTTGTCTTTGAGAGTATCAAGAAATTTACCAAAATTTGAACCAAAAATGTTTGAAATCTAACTTGGCAATATCAGTTTTGACAAAAATTCATCCAAAAAGCATGGCTGCTAACAAGAATTTCAAAACATTGCTTGTCTTTGACTCAGTTTGAGAGTATCAGGACATTTACCAAAATTGGAATCAAAATTTTTGAAATCTAAGCATTCCAAATTTTTGTTTTCACTAAAATTCAATCAAAAAGCATGGTTGCTAACAAGAATTCCCAAATACTGCTTGTCTTTGAGAGCTGCAGGAAATTTACCGAAATTGGAACCATTCTTAAGTTTCAGAATTAAGTCTGGTATGAAAAATTATAAAAAAATTTGATTGTATGCAAACATTTCAAAAATTGTTAAGTCTTTGACATTTTCAGGAAATCTACTAAAGTTGGAACCGGAATAAGAGCTGTCGCCTAATGGCAGCCAGTTATACCACCTCTCATTGAACCCTGAATCAATATGGTAATACTCATTTAAATGTGTGTGGACATAATACAGGTGTGGACACAGTACAAGTTTGGACACAATTCAAGCCTTGGCACAGTTGCAGTGATAAATGAATCAATATGGCAAGTACAAAATTAAGTGGGTGTGGACAAAATACACATGTGGATACAGTACAAGTGTGGACACTATAAAGGCATTTTTACACATTAGAAAGGAAAAATAAGATGAAAATAATCTGAGAAGGTTCAGGACATAAAGACGTGTGGTTGCTGAGAAAAATTTGTCTAAAAAGTCAAACTCGGAAAATGAAAGAAAAAAAAAATCAAAGTCGTAAAACTGAAAGTAGTATAGTAATATGGCTAAAACATAAAGGAAATGCAGTATACATGTAGTACCCTAATTTGAAGTTCAATACCAAATATCAAGTACCTGTCATGTGCAGTTGCTGAGAAAAATACAGCGAAGAAGTCACAATTTTGAAAATGAAAGTAAAAAAAGGCACAAAGTCGGTAAACAGGAAGTGGTAATTCGATATGGCCGAAAAGGGGAGGCGCAGTAAAGGATCCCATACTGAAGCATCATACCAAATATCAAGTGGCTGTCATGTGTAGTTGCTGGGAAAAAGGCGACGAAAAAGTCACAATTTTGAAAATGAAAGTAAACAAGATGCTCTCAAGAGCCTGTATCGCTCACCTGGACCATGGCTGACATTAATAAAAGGCATTGAAAATGAAGATGAAAATGTGAAAGGGTAACAGACGACGGAGGGACGGACGGACGACGGACGCCAAGTGTTGGCAATAGCTCACATTGACCCTTTTGGTCATGTGAGCTAAAAAAGAGACAATCAACATATTCAAAGATTTTGAAATTTTATTTACAACAGATCGTTAAAAGTAGAATATGACATGCCCCCCACGCAAGGTTTAAATGGAGTGTGATTTCTCAGCAATGATATTTGTGTCTGTAAGACATATATGATGCCCCCACAAAATACATGTTGTCATTCCCAAAACATATATGCTGAAGCTCTTTGTGAAAACAGTGCATTTCATGTTCATGACACCATGGCACGTTTCACAAATTTTAAAAGTTTCAAAGGGTATTACTCAAAAACACTTGGACCCATGAGCCCAAATAAAATTGAACTTGACCCGAGTTTTGTGGTAAACAACTTACATACCAAGTTTGAAGTAATTTCGTTCACAAGTTATCAGTCGGATACCTGCATGCTAAAACATACACTGTCATAGATATCAATAGTCTTCATTTTATTTGACATAAGTTGATTTTGCTCCTCAATTTTGAAATGAAATAGAATTTGTTGTTTACGTTTGCCTTTTGTCTTCTTCGTGTTTTTTTTTCCTGTGTAGTACCCTGGCAGATTGTATTGTCCATTTGATTTCTATAAATCTTCAGAAAAAAATTCTTGAAATTTTATTTCATAAAATTTTTCCAATTTTTCTTGCAAAATATGTTTATATTATATATACGAACTCTGACAGCAAATTTTGAAATTTTTTATCCGAAGTTAAAGAAGTTACCGATTGGGTGTCTATGTTAATTTTATTTTTTTCAGCTAACAATATTGGAGGGTTGAGTTCGATTGATGTAACTTACTTCCTCTGTAAACAAAAACAGACAAACATGTGCTTTAATGTAAATACCACTTAACCATGTGACCAAATAATTTACATGGTAGATAGGTGAAATCTAGCCAGACAAGGTTGACACTGGACATAAATTTGAATAACAATGGTTTGAACATACATTGTACCTGACTGTCTATTTATGCACTTTTGAGCATGGTACATGTTTGTATCATTGATATGACTTCTTTTCCTTTGCAATTGCAAAACAAAACAAAGAAATAAATTGTAAATATATTAGTAAGTAAATAAGTAAGTAAACTTTATTTATGGTCGTCGTCATGCAGTATATACATAGATAAATATATTGAAATATTTAAAAAATATATTAGTTTACCTAACAGATAAATATTTAACATGCTTTTGTACAAGTGATATAAGTCTAGAGGTTTTGTTTTAATTCACCCCGTTTCACGAAGGCTTCAAGTCTCCCTGGATTTTTTTTATTTGTTAATGTGTTTTCGCCTTTTTGGAGGGGGTCGTTTTTTAATCTTCTATTTTTTTAATGTTATAATATTACTATTTTTATATTGTAATGCTAAGAAAAGTACTGATAGATTAATTTAAGACATTGCATTTCATAAGAAATAAACAACATTGAAGGTTTCCCCATTACTTCTCAGTACTGATAAACATAACTGGATTGACCAGTTTAATTCTAATTGACATGTAAATTATCATGTCACATGGTTTTTTAATGTTACATCAAGCCACATGTTTGTCTGTTTTTGTTTACAGAGGAAGTAAGTTACATCAATCGAACTCACCCCATCAGTTTGTTTTAGCTTTGGAAAATAAAATTAACATAGACACCTAATGGGTAACTTTTTTACTTACGGATAAAAAATTATAACATTTGCTGTCAGAGTTCGTATATATATTTGAACATATTTTGCAAGAAAAATTGGAAAAAAGTTGTAAAATGAATTTTTAAGAATTTTTTTCTGGAGATTTATAGAAATCAAATGGACTATATGATACTGGGGTGTCGTCGTCGTCGTCGTCGGCGTCGGCCTCTGTAGACTCTTCGTTTCCGTGCGATAACTTCAGTTCTAGTTGATCAATCCTTATGAAATTTTAACATAATGTTGCTTGTCACAAAAGGAAGGTTGGGATTGGTTTTTGGTATTGTGGCCCCGCCTGTTTTTTTTAAAAAGGGCCTAAAAGGGCCAAATTAGGTGTTTTCATATATTGGGCTGTAGAATATTTATTATTTAACGGATTTTGATGGGGTTTCTTTCAGTGTGATCCTTAAGAAATTTGGAATTGGAGGTATGTCAACAGATTTCATGTCACATGTACCGTTAATTAGATAAATGGGTCCCAAATGGGGGAAATCTCAAAAATCTATTTTTTTCATTTTTTGTCCGATTTTGATGCAGTTTTTTCATTAGATTCCTTATGAGAAATTAAATGGCACACAACTTTTATATTTTTGGTAACTTGTTTCCTTCCGAGCTATGAAGGGCCGAACGGGGCCAAAATTGCTTTCAGAAGTATGGCAACTGATTTTGCGTAGCTTTAAACCGTTTCCGAGCTACAAGGGGTCAAAGGGGCCAAAATTGCAAATTTGCTGATTACCTGAAATTTTTATTTTTCATCGGATTTCGATGGGATTTTTTTCTTTGAATTCCTCTTGATATAATCTTTCAGTAGTAAGACAACGGATTTTGCGTAGCTCTTACCGTTTCCGAGCTACAAGGGTCAAAGGGGCCAAAATTGCAAATTTTTGAAATATGTGAAATCTTTATTATCCATCGGATTTCGATAGGATTTTTTTCTTTGAATTCCTCTTGATATAAGCTTTCAGTAGTATGTCAACAGATTTTGCGTTGCTCTTACCGTTTCTGAGCTACAAGGGGTCAAAGGGGCCAAAATTGCAAATTTTCGAAATATGTGAAATCTTTATTTTTCATCAGATTTTGATGGGATTTTTTTTCTTTGAATTCCTCTTGATATAAGCTTTCAGTAGTATGTCAACGGATATTGCGTAACTCTTACCGTTTCTGAGCTACAAGGGGTCAAAGGGGCCTAACTTGCAAATTTTAAAAATATGTAAAATCTTTATTTTTCATCGGATTTCGATAGGATTTTTTTTTCTTTGGATTCCTCTTGATGTAAGCTGTCAGCAGTATGTCAACGGATTTTGCGTAGCTCTTACCGTTTTCGAGCTACAAGGGGTCAAAGGGGCCAAAATTATAATTTTTCGAAATATTTGAAATCCTTATTATTCATCGGATTTTGATCAGATTTTTTTCTTTGGATTCTTCTTGATATAAGCTTTCAGTAGTAAGTCAACAAATTTGGCATAGCTTTTCCCGTTTCTGAGCTATAGGGGCCAAAATTGCAACTGATTCAAGCTCTTTATTGTGTCCATTTAATTACTGTATCAAGCTCTTTACTGTGTCCTCATTCTTTTGAATTGCACTCATGTTCAGATTTCAGTATTCGACATGCTGCGGTCGTATCATGCTGCGCTCGGCGTAGCCCTTTATTTTCTAAACTGTTGCAGGTATTGGTCTGATATTTTGTATGTGAGTCTACCATGATGAGTTACAGATCAAGTTTAAGTTTGGTTCCGGTCCACTGATTTTTGACAGAGTTACGGGCCTTGGACTTAGAAAATTTTAGTAAAATATCAGTTTTCCGCACTTTTTTTTCTAAATTGTTGCAGACATTGATCTGATATTTTGTATGTGAGTCTACCTTATCAAGTTACAGATAAAGTTTAAGTTTGGTTCCGGTCCAGTGATTTTGACGGAGTTATGGGCCCTGGACTTAGAAAATCTTCGTAAAATGAAAGTTTTCCGCACTTTTTTTCTAAACTATTGCAGGTATTGGTCTGATATTTTGTATATGAGTCTACCTTGATGAGTTACAAATCTAGTTAAAGTTTGGTTTTGGTCCAGTGATTTTTCAGGGAGTTATGGGCCTTGGACTTAAAAAAATTTAGTAAAATGACAGTTTTCTGCTCTTTTTTTCTAAACTGTTTCAATTTTTTGTATGTGAGTCCACATTGATGAGTTATTGTCCATTTGATTTCTATAAATCTTCAGAAAAAAATTCTTGAAATTTTATTTCATAAAATTTTTCCAATTTTTCTTGCAAATATGTTTATATTATATATACGAACTCTGACAGCAAATTTTGAAATTTTTTATCCAAAGTTAAAGAAGTTACCCATTGGGTGTCTATGTTAATTTTATTTTTTTCAGCTAACAATATTGGAGGGTTGAGTTCGATTGATGTAACTTACTTCCTCTGTAAACAAAAACAGACAAACATGTGCTTTAATGTAAATACCACTTAACCATGTGACCAAATAATTTACATGGTAGATAGGTGAAATCTAGCCAGACAAGGTTGACACTGGACATAAATTTGAATAACAATGGTTTGAACATACATTGTACCTGACTGTCTATTTATGCACTTTTGAGCATGGTACATGTTTGTATCATTGATATGACTTCTTTTCCTTTGCAATTGCAAAACAAAACAAAGAAATAAAACAAATTGTAAATATATTAGTAAGTAAATAAGTAAGTAAACTTTATTTATGGTCGTCGTCATGCAATATATACATAAATAAATATATTGAAATATTTAAAAAATATATTAGTTTACCTAACAGATAAATATTTAACATGCTTTTGTACAAGTGATATAAGTCTAGAGGTTTTGTTTTAATTCACCCCGTTTCACGAAGGCTTCAGGTCTCCCTGGATTTTTTTTATTTGTTAATGTGTTTTCGCCTTTTTGGAGGGGGTCGTTTTTTAATCTTCTATTTTTTAATGTTATAATATTACTATTTTTATATTGTAATGCTAAGAAAAGTACTGATAGATTAATTTAAGACATTGCATTTCATAAGAAATAAACAACATTGAAGGTTTCCCCATTACTTCTCAGTACTGATAAATATAACTGGATTGACCAGTTTAATTCTAATTGACACGTAAATTATCATGTCACATGGTTTTTTAATGTTACATCAAGCCACATGTTTGTCTGTTTTTGTTTACAGAGGAAGTAAGTTACATCAATCGAACTCACCCCATCAGTTTGTTTTAGCTTTGGAAAATAAAATTAACATAGACACCTAATGGGTAACTTTTTTATTTACGGATAAAAAATTATAAAATTTGCTGTCAGAGTTCGCATATATATTTGAACATATTTTGCAAGAAAAATTGGAAAAAAGTCGTAAAATGAATTTTTAAGAATTTTTTTCTGGAGATTTATAGAAATCAAATGGACTATAGCATTTAATTGTAATTTTCAGCCAATGTAGATGTTTCCTGTTATCAATTTTATTACATTCAGATAAATGTGATATTTTGTTAAAAAATGAATAAAGCACAGCATAATACGACGGCAGCATGTCAACGACCGAAATTTGAACAAGTTTAATCTAAAATGTGGACATCCAATTAGATGCACATAATAAGGAGCTGGACACAAAGTAGGCCTAGAGAACATACAAATTACCCCTTTTGATCCCTTAAAGCTCATAACAGTAAGAGTACAAAAAATCTGTTGACATACTACCGAAAGCTTACATCAAGAGGAATCAAAATTACAAAAATCCGAACAAAATCCCATAAAAAAAAATTTTAGATGCTTTTTAAAATTAGCATTTTTGGTCCATTTGACCCCTTTAAGCTCATAAACATTACGAGATATGCCAAATCTGTTGTAATTAAGCTGAAAGCTTATAACAAGAGTAATCCAAACAAAAAAATCCCTTCGAAATCCGATGAAAAATAAAGATTTTAGATAATTTGAAAAATAGCAATTTTTACCCCTTTGACTCCTTATATCTCCGAAACTGTAGAGATACGCCAAATCTGTTGGCATTAAATTAACAGCTTACAAACAATAGGAATACAAAAAAAATCCCATCGAAATCTGAAAAACAAGATCTGTCGGCCTGTCGCCGAATGGCAGCCAGTTATATCCCCGCTTATTGAATACTGAATCCATATGGAAAGTGCAAATTTAAGTGTGTGGGACACATTATAGTATGGCCACAGTTCAAGTGTGGACACAAAACACGTATGGACATAATGATAAATCCAAAAGAAATAATGGAAAAAAAATCAGTTCTTGTCAAACAGGATGTAGATGAGTTACAGATTTGAAAAGGAGAGGCACGGTCTAACTCACCATACTAAAGCTTCAGACCAAATATCAAATCATTACTTCATACACAAACTGAGAATTACTTGACGAAAAATTTATATAAGGCTTTAATGCAAACAAGAGGAAAGCTGTCAATGTGACAGCAAACCGGGTTTTCTTTCACATGGACAGTATATCATACACATAGGTTGACCCTGAATATTTGAAATGTACATGTTTATAATTTTTATTAATTTTCAATGTTAAACCTTCCACCAAAGTAGCCTTTTTCTGAAAGTTCAGCAACTTGGATTTTAATCAAAATGGAAAATTAAAGTACTGTGCAAGCCTCTGATACAGGTACAAATAATCTGCAAAATAAAAACTTCCTATCTATTATGTTGAAGGATATTTGTTCCAGACAAAGGTTGTACCCTATTCTTAAAAAATTGACGTAAAAATGACTAAGTTCAACAACTGATATTTTTTACATAAATTATCAAAAATCAAAATCAAAGTACCATGCACACCTTTGATATATGTACAATTGATCTGCAAAATAAAAACTTCCTGTCTCAAATACTGTAGGAGATTTGCTCCGGACAAAGGGGTACCCTATTGTTAAAAATTTGTCGTAAATATGACTAAAATCAACAACTGATATTTTGGACATAAATTATCAAAAATCAAAATCAGAGAACCATGCACACCTTTGATATATGTACAATTGATCTGCAAAATAAAAACTTCCTGTCTCAAATACTGTAGGAGATTTGCTCCGGACAAAGGGGTACCCTATTGTTAAAAATTTGTCGTAAATATGACTAAAATCAACAACTGATATTTTGGACATAAATTATCAAAAATCAAAATCAGAGAACCA